>JANEYF010005084.1:147500-222500 GCA_029963845.1 Rhamnusium bicolor | reverse complement strand
TCTGTTTGTTAAATTTCAATTCACGATCAATTATTAGGCCTATATACCTTATTTTCTGAACAATTTGAACTTTTTACTATTTAACTCGATACCATGATTTAGACTAGCAAACTGTTTATATAGATAATTATTACCCACCAAAATTAATTTTGGATTTTTATTCATTTACTTTTAGTCTATTGATCTTAAATTTTTCTGTCAATAATTTTAGTTCTAAATTAACAGTACTAACCATTTCCTCAAAATTTGTACTCTCATTGTAAATAAGAGTGTCATCAGCAAAAAGATGGATTTTACATTTTTGCAACACATTGCCAAGGTCATTAATATAAAGAATAAATAATAATGGACCCAGTACATTGCCTTGAGGAACCCCAAAGTTGTTTAACTTAGCTTCTGATAAATTCCCATTCATTTTTGTTACTTGGTATCTATTTGTTATATATAACTTGTAATCCAGTCTATAACGGTGTTCTCAAATCCATATCGCTTTAGTTTTACGGTCAATTGTTTCAAAAGCACGCTTAAGATCAATGAAAACTTCGGAAATCTCAACTCCTGCTCTGTCCATCAACTGCTTCCAATCTGAAATTACTAATTGTAAAGCCGTTTCACATGAATGTTTACCACGAAATCCCGATTGATATGTGCATAGAATAATATTTGAAATTATGTACTTGATTGCTTGATCATAAACTATTAATTTTTTCACAAAAAGACAACATATTTACCGGTCTTAACTGTCGGCCAGATTCGTATTGGGTATTTTTGGTATAGGTATCACTACAGATGTTTTAAAACATTCAGTAATAACACCCTTTTCCAGACTCAAATTGCGTGTAACAACAAATCTTTTGTAAGCCCTATTTCTGTTTGCAATAGCTTCCCGACACTTATCATCTAACCATCCATTTTCAGCTACCTTTACTTTTATAATTTTTTTTGGTGCTATCATATTTAGTATATCTAATATGTTATTTACAATTTGATATTTTTATAAACCTCTACCGTTTTCTACTTTTACTTGAATTATTGAATGGTTTGTTATGATATAATTTTGCTCTACATACGCATTTATTGTATAATCATTACTGACAACAAGATCAATTATGCTACTAAAATTACTTCTTACTCTAGTAAAATTTTGTATAAACTGTTTCATGCCATAATTCTCAATACTTTCTTTAAACCTTCTTTTTATATAATCATTTTTGGAAAAATCAATATTAAAATCACCTGTGATTTTGACCACTATAATTATAAATACATAATGAATTGTACACATATAAATATTTAAAATTATTTGTTTTCATCTGCTTATTTGTTTATTTTGTTGTAGTAGGACTGCGTTATTTATTTTCTGACGTGTAAAAAAGAGTGGATTCGTTTAATGAGACCATCAAATGTTAAATTAATTGATTAAAATTTATCCCGCCTTATTTTGGATTCAATAATTCCTGTTGCGAATACATCCGTTCCTGGAATCTAATATTCGGATCCGAACTCTACTTACTGTGTACTATACTTATGTTAGTTTTTGTTTCTGATCTTTCCCTCCTAGATCCAATTCCTTAGCTCCGCTGTGCCGATGAGGAGCAATAACTCCTAAACACGTGTCCGTAGCTACATAGTTGTTTTTTTTTTAGGGACATGGCACTAAATCTTCTGTATATTATTTTAACTAACTCTATCACTGATCTTAGTCTTATAATTAATACATTTTTTTATAGTAAAATATTGAATTCCTGTAAGGAAATGGCATGAAACTCTCTATGTAAGTTTTCCTTTTGTTTGTATTTTATTAAATTATCTAAAGCTTTCTCTAGTACCGTTATTTTTACAATTTCTGTAATTATCAAAACAGTGAACAAATATTAGAATCTGACGTTTGAAAAAATTAAAGCCGTTAATAAAGATTATTTAAATATAAAAGGAACAACAGTGAGGTCCAAATTTCATTAAAAATATATTTTAATCTTGCCGTCAATATGAAAAAATAACTGAATAAATTAAATTGTAGATGAGGAATTAGTATTTAAAACTGATACAAGGCATTTTACTTTTCAAATACAAACAGAAAGAAATCATTATTACCGACCGACATATCATACGAAAAAAATTAGAAAATGAGTTTGTAGAACAATTATTAGGCGGCGACCTGTGGTATCAGCTATGACCTAAAATTATGACTTTTGACATATGAAATTAAAATTAAATAATTATTATCCAGGTTATTTAAGATAATTTTTGATTTATTGCCGAAAACATAATTATTATAATCCTAGAAATATTATGTGCAACCTTTTCAAAAATTACATCATAAAAACTGATTTTATCAAGCATCTGCAATAAAATTTGATAAAATATTCGCTTGTTACTTTTAGAGGATGGAATTAACCATAACAAAAACGAAGTGATAAATCAAAAAAATAATTACATTTTTATCTATTTAGGTCAATAATAAACATCTATCTTGAATTGTAGTTTGTTAAATAAAAATATTTTTTTCTTTATATTTGCACAGCGGTGATGATAATCTATGACCATGACAGTATTTATATGATTCGATGTAGATGAAGGGCTGTCACTGAATGCTTTAAAACATAATCTGTGGTTTAGTAAACACTAATAGTAATAACCCACAACAAATATTTAAAATTATATGGAATGAAATGAAATATAATAACGCTAAAAAATTTTGCTAATTATTATTTTCTAAATTTTCACAGATAAGTATAACATATATCTTTTTTAAATAATTATTTTCCTTGGCCCTTTAAACAATTATTTTTCGTGCTATTTGCCACACGTTGAAACTTAGGTTATAAAAAATATAATATGCACATTATGTTCAGTACAACTGACTCATTAGAGTTATTAATGTTATTTTTAATTCTAACTAATCTGTTCAGTAAAACCAAAAATAAATGAAACAAAAGTACTCACCAGTTGAACAATTACTTCAGAACTTTAAAACATCCATCGATACGTGTTTCTGCATCTTTGCGTCGTCAGGATGGTCTTTTTGAAGGCCTCGAAAGTAATTGCGAATCTTAGTAAATCCTAATGTAATAAATCCACCATATAGTTTCAATTATTCTGTTCCCTGAAGCCACTAATATTTATTAAATTAGGATTTACTAAGTTTCGCAATTACTTTCGAGGCTTTCAAAAGAGCCATCTGACAAAGCAAAGATGCAGACACACGTGTCGGTGGATGTTTTAAAGTTGTGAGGTGATTGTTCAACTGGTGAGTAATTTTGTTATATTTATTTTTGGTTTTACTGAACAGAGTAGTTAACATTAAAAATAACATTATCGAGTCAGTCGTACTGAACGTAATGTGCATATTATCTTTTTTATAATCCAGTTTACAGAGTTTTGGCAAATAGCCGAGAAAATAATTGTTTAAAAAGATATATGTTATATTTATCTGTGAAAGTTTTTGTAAAAGTTAGAAAATAATAATTAGCCAAAATTTTCAGCGTTTTCATATTTCATTTTATTTCATATTTTAAGCTTTTTACCAAGAAAAAGATACATAATTTGTTTTGAAATTATAGACGCGTGTAGTACCTATACTTCAATTATTTAAAAATTAATTAACTCCTAAATAAATGAGCGTGTGAACTAGAAAATTCGTATACCGCACATTAAATTTTATAAAAAAAAGAGAGCTTGTTACCAATTTTTGAGATTGCTAGTCATAATTTTTTACTACGTAAACTCTAAAGGGCCACATAATATATCTATTATTAAACGTTGAAATTTCAAGTTAAAAGTTGAAATTTCAAGAAAAAAAATGAAATTTCAAGTTTTACACTGAAGAACCATATAATGCATTTTTTTTAAACTTGAAATTTCAACTTTCTTCTTAAAATTTCAATTTTTTTTTTGAAATTTCAATTTTTTTTTTGAAATTTCAACTATTTTCTTGAAATTTCAACTTGTGAAGCGTATATTAAAAGTTTAAATTTCGAGACAAATTTTATTTCACCTTTCAAGAAAAATTTTGAATTTAAAAAAAAGCGTGGTCCTGCTCTGGGTAGTTGTAGATCTCTCAGGCAGAAACAGCTATAGTTATGAGAGCCAACATATCACATTAAAAAAGAAAGAAGAAAAAAGTGTTTAAACGAATCAGATCATAGAATAACAAGAACGTCGAAAGGATCTTCTCGTTTCTAAGTTATAAATATTAACCAAATATTGAACAGGAATAGGAATTATGTGATGTGATTATTTACAAATCAGCGCAGGCAAACAATAGATGGAAAGCGTGTTTAAAAGAATATACTACATCAGGATAAAGGCAAGAAACGGCAAGGACAACATACTAGTTTAAATAATAACTAGAGATAATTTACTCTATGGAAGTTAAAAGATCTAATAAAACCTTTCAATTAATTATGCAAAATCAGCGTTAATTGGATAAAAAAATACAAACTTTTTACTTTGGACGAATTACCGTAAACCATTGCTAGTGACTAGCAATAGTGTATCCTATGCTATGGATGCGTAAATATAACAAGACAGGTATAGCTGCGTTTACTTCAGTGGCGACTTTTGCTATGGTTTGCAGGTTTGCACAACCTTCAAAAACGTTGACGAAAAAAAGTTATATCTAATTTTTCGTAATAATAATCAACGCAATATATTGGATTTGATTGGTTATGATTTATATTACATAATTTATCAAAAACACTGATGTCACAACCCGATGTCGTTGCTACCACTCCTATTTACGTTTAGAGATGGGCGATATTTCACAGTCGATGATTTTTTTCATTGTGATTCAGCAAACACAGTCAGTCGACTCAACTACCACCAAAACAGTGACTGTGAATTTTACACTTTCAAGGTGCAGTATCGGTATAGTACACAATACTGTGCAGAATCGTTGCCGCAGCCTGTAGGCCAATCGCAGTGCAGGTTGCAGATCGCACTGAGACACTGGTCACAGGTAGTATTCACAGTCGCAATAATCACGGTTCAAGCTTTGGCACACTCCGAAATAATTGGCTATACGCTGCGATTGCTCCGAAGTAGTGATCACAGTCACATGTTACAATCACTGTGATTTAGAAAACACAAAATTTAAACATAAAACAACCAACAATCCTTTTCCAGCAAAAAAACGAACAAACGAACTTTTAATAGAACGTTTAATTCAGATATTTATAATAAACATACGTGGATTTGAGGTACTGATGTGAGAAATGCGCTCTTTTGCCAAAAGAAAACTTATTACTCAAACATATAATGGGTGCAGCAGTCATGAGCGAGCCATCTAAAAACCAGCCAAAACTGACGATAAAAATAAATTAAAAGCCTAAACGAGTTTTACCTATATGTATTTTGGGGCGATGAAAGGTCGTTTACAACTTGGACATACTGATAACTGCAGGGTGTTTAACATGTAATATTACTCATAACTGAATATTTCTGTCACCTTAGTTATAGTTTGTCACCTTAGTTCCATTTGTGTCTCCACAGTTTTAACCGTTCTTCATTTTTATTTTTCATATTTCAAATTGGAAGCTTTTCCATTTGGTGTGTGTGTGGTGCGTGTGAATGTTTGACCAAGATATTCGCAAGATGGAGCGTCGATATTAAGGAAGATTCGATGAGAATTGATGGCCGACTACTGTTGGATGTTGAAACGGGATGTACCAGAAAATACAAAGCAGAGAAAAATAATGTCATTACACAGAACTTTTAAAAGTAAGAGGGTACGATACAATAGAAGAACGTACCAAAATTTATAAAAAATTTTTTGAGGTTATGTAAAAATTCTAATGTGATGGGTCAATGCTGACTTCGGATTCTGTTTCAGCGCTCCAAAATACGTATAGGTAAAGGGTTAGCTCGTTTAGGCTTTTAATTTATTTTAACCTCAGTTTTGGTTGGATTTTACCTGTTTTTGGAGGTTATGTCAAAATCCAGACGTGATGGGCCAATGCTAACCTCGGATTCGAACTCAGCGCCCCAAAATACGTATGTAGTCTGCTGGGTAGTGCACGACTTTTTTTGTGTGCCTTGTGTTTAACGTATTACCACCTTGAATTAAAAATACTACAAACTGTAATAAGTTTACCAGAAGTAAAAAGATATGTTATTAATGTTATCACAAAGTTTCAAGATATTTTTAACTAACAAAACATGCTTTAATGAATGCATTCTGTAATACCTTTATTATTTGAAATTATTGGACTATTAATTTCTATTTTCTCGGTATAAATAGTTATAATTAGAGCTGGCAAATCGACCTGCAAGTCATGGGCGGTGCCAGATAGAGAAATACCCAAATACGTAAGCGAGACTTGTTTACTATTTTAGCAAAGATTAATATTTCATTTTAGTCTATTGTTATGCCTCGTGGTGTGTACTCCGTTGTATTATTGATAATTTTATTTGTTGTATTTTATTCTTGATACTAATTTAATAATAAAGTATGTCAGACCTGCCCAAGGGTAAAAAACGGCCATACGCTGACAAATTGAATGAATTTATCAGTGAATTCCCGAATTTATTCTACAATGGTGCTATAATAATTTATAAGGTGTGCAAGACAGACCTGATGTGTTGGGACAAACGTGATTGTAAACCTCACATAAATTCTGTGTAACATAAAATTAAAAAAAATGGCGTGCCTTCGATAACACAGTTTATTTTCGATTTACTCTTAATGCTTAATTGTCACTGATGTTCCGCTGCACATACTCGATAAACAACCATTTCAAAAGTTCTGGAATAAATACAATCCCAAGGTGACGTTACCAAGTCGCACAACGTTGCGTAACTATGTACCAACTCTAAGCGAAACCATTGTAAATAAGATCAAACGTGTACTAAAAAATCACGGCTGTGGTTATGTGTTGACGAGACGACAGATTATAGAAAAAAATTCTATTTTAAATGTTATAGTATGTGTACAGAACCCTCTTAAACCGACATTTCCACTGTTACTAGCTAACAAAAGAGTAACTGCGTATACAGGCCAAACAATTACGCTGGTGTTGCTGAAAGCATTAGAAAAATTTGACATGTCAAAAAGTCAAGTGTTGATGTTTGAGATCGATGGTGCCGCGACAATGCGTTTGGTAGGCCGTTCTCTTCAAGAACAGGGTTGTAGGTTGGTACATGTTACGTGTAAAGTGCATGCTTTACACCTTCTAGCAGAAACTATTCCACAAGGTTTTCCAGAGTTAGATGCATTAATAGCAAGTACAAACAAAGTGTTTTTAACTCTCCTAAATGTCTTCAGGCATTTCATAGCAAGTGTACCGGTATTTCCGAACCACCACAGCCGATTCTTACACGTTGGGGAACATAATCGAAGGCAACTTTTTATTATGCTGAATATTTACAACAAATAACAACTATGATACTACAATTCAATTAAAATGAGGCTGCAGCTATTAAGGAAAGCCAGACAAAATCGAAGATGTTTCTGTTGAAAGAGCTTTAAAAACTATTTACAAGAACTATAAAGGATTACATGCCGACATACAAAACTTACAAAACAGTGCGTTGTCGTTAGCGGACTCACTGCAAATAGTGGACGAAGTAAATCGACTGCTACACTATAGATGACGCAAAAAACGAGCCCGTTGGAAAAAAGTTCGCACGTGTGTTAAAGCAAGACACCGGTTTTACCAGATTAAGACAAATTTGTAATGGTACTGATGGTGCATCTGCAGATTCGTTAAGTGAGTTCAAAGACTATTTTAAATATGCTTTTATTACATCAATAGATATCGAATGATCGTTGTAAAAATATAAGCATATTTTTCCACCACATCGAACATTACTGTCGGAGACAACCATAGAAACATACATGATGCTGCAAAGTTTTTGCAGATTTTTTCGAGTTTGTGATAACCAAGCTAGTTAAGAGGTTAAGTTGTGCATACATTGTTATAAATTGTAACAGTTTATTGCTTTTATTACTAGTTAATTTCTTTTATTACACTTATAATGATGCGTACGCCTATGTCCTACGGCGTATTTTTGCCAACTCTAGTTATGATATAAATAAGTGATTAAAATATAGGTACATATGTATATGTATAAGAACAATGTGTATATGTAGGGTTTTATTTTGTTGTAATTAAATTAAATTTACTATAGAAATCAACGCATCTTTTTTGGTCTAGTTATCACAATACAGACATTTCATGTCTGGGTAACTGACCAAGTAATTATCGTGTTATATAAATTAATATGAAGAAAAAGTATGTAAACAATTAAGTTGAGTTGAATAAATATTAACTGCAAATAACAAATATTACTTCATAAGCAATTTTCTCATTGTTAGATTGTTATTATTTAAAATTCTCCCTTGAGAGTATAAGAATTATTATAAGAATATTCTAAACTTTTAAGATAAAAAATTGAATGTACTGCTGAGATTCCGGGATTGAAATTGTTGATCTCTTGATCACAAAAAATCGCTGGCCAAGTGTACTTTGTCATTTTATCTAAATAACAATCTTTGACGTACCAAAAACGTAATCACCTTTGTGTAAAATAATTGTAAATATTCATCAGATGTTTAAGTTAATAAACTGATAATTAAAATTAAACAAACACACGAGCGGTGTCTCAACCACACGATATATCTCTTTATCAGACAAGGAGATTTTTTTATTGCATTTGTAGACAAAGCGACGCCTTGTTTCTCCATTAGGCATTCACTTTACAAATGCGAATATGAGTTTTTTCTCATAAGTGGTTATTTTCTATACAGGGTGTAATCGTTTTAAATACAGAAAATCGAATAGTCGATAAATTTTTGAAAAATATTTTTTTTTGTTTTGAACATTTCTTCATAAGCGCTTAGTTTCTGATATACAGAAATTCTTATTTACTAAAATTTTTAATTATTTATTCCACATTTGGTGGTCATTTCTCTTAGATTAAATCTGAAAAAATTACGAAAAAGATGTGTTAGAAATGTGGCCATTGGTCTAGATAGAGGGAACACGAACCCCTTTTTTGCTTTAAATCCTCTACGCCTATGCAAGTTTTAAAAAATGGAATCATTTTTGAATTATTCCAAATTTCTTAAAAAAAAGTCTCCTTGGTTTTTAATATTTTCGATAGTCCCCTGGTATTGAGCCCAAATATTTCGTTGCATAACTCTATTCTACATTTTTTAAAGTGACTGATTAGTAAAGCTGGTAAGTCGTGCGCCGGTTCAATGGTGTGACGTCAGGTGTTTAGGGGTAAATACCGGCGGACAAATATCAAATATCGAAGCGAGCCGCGTGAATATAAGTGTGTCCCAGTTTTAAACCGACAAACTGTAACTGTTGATAGAAAATACGATTTTGAGAAAAAAAATTCCTATGAACCTATGCCCACAAATATTATATTCGAGATACAAGATATAAGATATAAGGGTGTTGAAGTTTAATTTTTTTTAAGGTTATCACTTTATATCTTGGAGAGAATGGTTACTATCGACTCCCAATTTGGTGCTGTTTATAACAGTATCTAGCTCAATAAAAATGGTAAATAAAATCATAAATCTATTCACCAGCGGCGTACAGAGGGATAAACGGTGACCCATTTTTAATTAGAACATCGACGCCAATGCATTTTCGTTAAATTCTTCCACATTTTTCAGTTCCCTATTTAATTTTACATAAAAATAGCTCTTGTAAAAACCTCGTAAGTTTGTTAGATTTTGAGGAAAAAATTCATTATTATTTGGATGCATCTACAAACTCCTGATAATACAAAATATTTTAATCGAAAAAAACTAACAACAAAGTTTAAGTGTTTTATTTCTAAACTTTGCCCATAAATAAAGATATAATATAAAAATAATAATGATAATAATGAACGTCGTTATTTATGGACCAAATTTAGTACAAAAATATTATTCTTTCATTTAAGAGGGCTAATCTAACCAGTGTTTGTAAGGTAATTTTTCAAAATTTATTTCTTCCATACGGTTTGGTCAAATTACACCAAATTTGGAGGATCAGTAGTTGAAAGTGTAATAGAGGGTACATGTATATCTATTTTAATTAATTTTCACTTTATGTAGGGAAAATTTATACTGTAAATATAAGTGAAATTTGGACGTGATTAGCTCCTGAATTATGATATCAATCGGTAAAATTCGAGGTAAAATTCATACATGTCGTCTAGAATGAATCTTCATAATTATGCTCAGCAAGTTTCAAACTTTTATTCCGTACTGTTTGGTTAAAAAGAATTTTCAAAAATAAGTATCTTTATCACTACAAATGGAGCAAGGAAGTGTTACCTCTATCGGAAATCGCACCTCAATGAAGTCGGTGAATAAAACGTCCAGTGAAGGCATAGTCAAGAGCAAAATTATTTAGCGGCGCATGTATAAAAACTTTCTAGAGAGTGACACAGCTATTCGAAGCTTTTTCCCGACTAGGCCCCTTAACCCAAATAAGATTTTATAGCATTAGTCAATGACGAACGCCACTGACTTATGTTTTAATTAAGTAGTTGCCATTAACTGGACGAAAGATGATAAAAAATATAAAATACTTAAGCTTTGCTCTATGATAACTTTTTCGAATAAAATATTTTGTTTATAAGGAGTTTCCCTCTGTACTTTCTATATAACAGCCACCTCTGAAAAATGGCAAATATTTCCGACACCTGCTTATTACTCTCTTGCATTAATAGATGGGCCATAGTTACTGTTTTGTTTCATTCTTGAACCTCACTAACTCTTTCTTTGTTCGATATTAATTCCTTTTTAAAATAAGATAAAACTGTCTATTAGGATTTTGTATAATAACATGGACGGGGAGAAAAAATTATTAATGTGTGTAACGATATGTTATAAAACCTTGTCCCATTTTGCTGAAAAGATAATTTCCAAAACAATAGAAAGTAAAATACATTACATATAAAAATATTAAGGCAAATAGATTATGCAACAATTGTTTTTTTTTTTATTTTCTGATATAATAGGTGATTTCTAGCACAAACATATTCTGAGAGCTCTTAATGCTCGAACTAATTCTTATCAAGTTTTAGATGATAATGATATAAATAACACTTTAAAAATGAAAAATATGTTTGTCTGGTTATATTTTAAGACCATGCTATTTATTATACTTTAAGGTTGCTTAAAACCCTGGAATAAAAATTTTATTATTGAGATTTTACAGTCGATAAACAACACTCTTAAAGAAAAGTTAAAAATATCTATTTGATGTCAAACTCAAGGATTTCAACGTTATCTAAAAATTATTAAGAGAAATTTCAATAAACAGATTATCTAGATCTAAAATAAATAAAGAAATAGGAAAAAGAGGAAATTAGCTGTAAAATGAGAATATTTAAGTTACTGCCAATTACTACATTCGGTATTCATCAGTCCTAAAAAAATGTTTCTTCTTCAAATTCGCAAATAGTCAGTTTTTTGAGGTCGAGGAATAAGTATTTCCAAGTACGTAATTACAATTTCCTCAGAATTTCTTTTTAAAACATTAGAACTTGCCACTTTCTAGAAAGAGTATAGCTGAGTCAGAGCTGTCACAATTACCCATTAAAAGTAATTGAAGTACCAATTACCAATTATCAATCAAAGTAGTAAATATTTCCATTACCAATTACTCCTCATTTTACACAGTACTTCAAGTATCAATTACTCGTCGAAAATAATATATTTTTTTTTCAAGTAAAGAAATTCAAACCTTATACTTCAATTACTCTATTTAATTGAATTACTTTGAATGTAATTGAATTACCAAAAATAATTGAAATATCGACTGAAAATAAAAAGAAATTCAAATACCTACCAAACAAGAGGCACAATGTACATGTATTTTTAAAATTATTAGGTCATTCAAATACGTATACATATATATATATATATATTATATATATATATATATATATATATATATATATATATATATATATATATATATATATATATATATATATATATATATATATATATATATATATATATATATATATAATTAAAAACATGGTTTTCTTGCAATCACAGCTACTGTATACTGTGTAGTGCACTGGATAACTGAAAGAAAACGAAAATACTGTCAAACGACAAGCTCAGACAAGTTATTAAAGCCGAGCACGTTGCGATTTTTCTCGGAATATTTTCGATACAATTTCATATATTTTAAAGTAATTAAAGTATCAAAGGAATTGAATTACCCAAAAGGAATTGAATTATTTGTTCAGACTTCAATTACCAAAAACAATAAAACAATTACCAACTACAATTACTTTTACAAAAGTAATTCAAATACCAATTATTTTAAGGCATCCAAAAAAGTAATTGAATTAAAGTAATTTAATTACTTAAAAATAATTAAATTACTATTTCAATTCTTTTAATTGAAGTACCTGACAGCTCTGAGCAGGGTAAGCATGGGCCGGATACCTATTACCGGATACTAAAATATTCCAAATTAAATAGTTTCAAAAATATAAAATGACACGTATATTGAGAGACACTATCACGGATTTTTTTTATAAACGCCCCTTACTATAACATATATTTTGGTCAAAATTTTCGGAAAGGCAGAACAGTGTTAAAAAAAATTATAATTACTACCTACACAGGGTGGGGCAATAGTGCAGCCGACTTCGATATGTCGAGTTCTATGATAGCTAGAAACTTGATTTAAAAACATAAATAAACTAGACAAAAAAGTCTATAATCGGAAATTATTTTCGAATATATCTGTTGAGCCAAGACGATTTTACAGGGTCTACTAAAATTTTTCTAAATGTATATCAAAACATCTTTTGAAATCTCTTTGTAGCCTCCTTCTACTCCTGTATTATTACAGACTCTCTCCCAACCACTTGGATGTAATGATTTTTTTTATTGAAACTGTGCCATTTACACGCGTATATTAAAAAAATCACTAGAGTCACAATTATCGATTTTAAGAAAAAATATCATAGTAACAGTTATGAGACAGATGTCACATGTGATGATACTCAGCCATTTTCACTTCCTAAATGTATTCAGGGTGGCCAAAAATAATTTTTAAGTTTACAACTATTTAAACTGAACTTTCTCAATTTTTTCAAATTGAACACCGTGTATATTTTTAGAGAATGTGATGTAGAATTGAAAAACTAACATTTTTTTGTACGTACATCCCTATGGCTATTTGTAACCATTTTCGATTTATTGAACAATAACTGCAAAATTCAGCAATAAAAATTTAAAATACATTTCTTTTTTTAATTAAAGACAAGATATTATAAAAAGTGCTCCACATGTTGCCCATTTTGATTGACACACACTTCTATGCGTCTTTGGAATGAGGTTTCTACTGTTCATAAAATTGCCGGAGTGATTGGTCCTTCTAAAAGCATTTATTATCCTTTCCTAAAAATTTTGGATTGTTGTTAGTGTGATGTTTTTATGGGCATCATGCAACACGCTTGTTATAATACCCTCTCTTGAATTATCTGAAAAAAAACCCTCATTTTTAATTTTTATTGCTGAATTTTGCAGTTATTCAATAAATTGAAAATGATCACAAATAGCCACAGGAACGTACGTATAAAAAATGTTCGTTTTTCAGTCCTACATCACATCGTCCAAAAATATACAGGGTAGGGTGTTCCATTTGAGAAAATTTAGAAAATTCAAAAAGTTGTAAATTTAAAAATCCTTTTTGGCCACCCTGTATACTTTTAGAAAGTGAAAATGGCTGAGTGTCATCACACAGATGTCTCATAACTGGTACTAACATATTTTTTCTTAAAATCGATAGTTGTGATTGTAGTGATATTTTTAATATACACGTGTAAATGGCATAATTTCAACAAAAAAATCATTACATTCAAGTGGTTGGGAGAAAGTCAATAATAATACAGGAGTGAAAGGGGGCCGGTTCTGATATACATGGCATTTCATTTAAAAAAAATATTACTTGACCCTGTAGAATCGTTTTGGCTTACCCTGTATATTCGAAAACAATTTGCGGTTACATATTTTTTTTGTCTAGTTTACTTTTGTTTTTAAATCAAGTTTCTAGCTATCATAGAACTCGAGATATCGAAGGCGGACGCACTATTGCCCCACTCTGTATGTAAATATTAGGGAAGCTATGCATGTAATTGCACTCCAATTTGTTATGATATAATTTTAATAATAATAATAATAATCTTTCGGAATATAATAATTTTAATATTCTAAATATACTAACACTATAATAATAATTAAAATATAAGTATAATTATAATAATTAAATCTTCTGTACTGTGTTTAATGCATTAGTATAGATTGCAAGGCATGGGCTAGATAAGTTGCATGAATTACATTGGGATACGTAGATCGTAATATCTGGCAGCTTTACACATACACTGTATCCCAGAATAAATGAAACAAAGAGGTAATGGACAATAAATTGTCGAAATTTGAAATAGCAAATCAAGATATATCAAAAATGCGTTGATTGGTGTTATATATGGAGTTTTATAAGTCAATTTATAAAAATTATCACTAATAGACTACCTTCATTTTCCAAGATATGAAAAATGCCATAAAAAAAGTTGAATAAGATTTGCAGGAAACAACTACTCAGCGGACAAAATCCCCGACCTGCATTGAATTAAAAGTGCAAATCTTGTTTGGTGGCTAAAATCATTTGTCAATACTTACGAGAACATAAAAAGTTCGAAGCCGGTCTATGTCTAGTGAGGAGTTGACAAATGATCTTAGCTACCAAACAAGATTTGCAGGTTTAATTCAATGCAGGTCGGGGCTTTTGTCCGCTGAGTAGTTGTTTCCTTCAAATCCTATTCAGTATATTGTTTAGCCTACCAAGGTTAGAGGCCGGTCAGTGATGTCTGACTGGTAGTAGCACTGACTACCAGAGTGATACAATTATCAAAAAAGTTGTTTAGAATGCAATTTGTGCCTTTTTACTAAATTAGGGATTACTCGAATCATTTTTTACATTTAATTTTTAACAAAAGTAAAAAGACTGAGACATTTAATTTAGTAAAATAAATAATATACATTACAGGGTGTTTCACCAGGAACTGTATCGATCGATATAGGGAAAAGTACGCACCAACAAATTTTGAAAATTTAAGGAATTACTAATGGCAGTGTGGTCAATCCAACTAAAATAATTACAAGCATCTGGCACTTCCGGTTATACCGGAAGTCGATACCAACTTGCATATTTTAAATGGAATACCCTATATATTTTAGAGTTTTCGAAAAGAGCATCAAATTCTGAGTCAAAAACGGCTGGGTTAGCCGTTTCAGAGATATTTGACATTTTAAAAAAATTTTGACAGGTGTAATGGTTTACAATAATTTTTATAACTTTCTTCCTGTAAAAGATACTCATTTGCCTTTTTGGCGTGCAGGAAGACCATAAGGTGAGCTACGCTCTAGAATTTAAAGAAATTTAATAATAGTATACCAAGTGTTCCATTTCTGACGTTACATTTTGTAAACCTCAAACCACGAAAACTTGCTTAATTTCCAGGTAAGTTGGTAAACTATTCGAATGAGAAAATCAGTGACGTATGATCTTACTGCAGTAAGCTCTATAAATGAAATTCACTAATCGACGCATACCATGATTTTAGCAAGGTATTACGTATGTATTTCCATCTCTGTTTATCTAAAATCATTTGTCTAAGACTGTGATCGAAGGTCAGAAGAGTCATGTTTCAGCAGAGAAGAGTTGTTTACAATAAAAATATAGGATTTTTTATTAGGTAAAATTTATGTTTTTGTAATTTCATGAATCTGAAGCGTATTAAGGTTGTGGCCGTCTTAAAATGTCTAAAACGAATAAAACTATTTTCTGTAATTTAAAGGGGTAGATGGAGAGAGCTTACCAAGATAATTCAAATGGGACATTCAAATATAAATTATATTTCAATGACGTCAGACATACCCAAACACCAACACAATACTGCTTTGCTTCTATTAGTAATATGACTACTATTTTTAAATTCAATATTTTCTTGCATGTAGTTGTTTTAACAGTTTCTGCGATTAAAATGTATTTGGAGTGTTGTGTTTAATTTGTTTTCGACCTAATACTTTTATACTGGCGTATTTAGATAAGAATGATGGTGTAAAATACATATGGCAAACTATAGGTAGTTTATTGTTATGTTATTAGTATGTTTACGTAATATCGAAATAATTAACACAACTTTATGTATTTGATAAATTAATAAATTATTAATACAATTTCTCATGTAGGGAAAACCATCAGTTCAAATTCTCATTTTCTTTATATATACATATTATACTTAGATGTAATTTGTGAATAAGGGAATATGAGGATTAATTTTAAAAACACCACTTAGTTTAACTGAATAAATTTTACGAAATAATAACGGTGCATTTTTGTTAATTAATACAGCTTTAAAAATGTGATTCATATGAAATTAAATTCTATACCAGCTCTATCACTTTAGTCTTTGTATTTCAAAACATTGTAAACAGGTAGGCATTAACGGTGAGCGTTTAGCCAAGAGGGGTGATATCAAGGGCAGAGAAAATTAATATGATAATCCGTTAAAAGTCTTAATTTAGAGACAAAAGGGGGAAAACGTATGTGTGACATAATCGGAATTAACTTTATGATGTTTTAATTAAAGTGTCTGATAACAAATGATACACAATAACAGCTATCCTATCATTATACCCATTTAACTGGCAAAACCTAATTATTATGAAATAAATATGAAGATCTAATTATTCTTTCTGAGTACATAACATTTCGCAAATTTTTCATTTCACGAAAATTATTAATAATTACCCTTGAGTATTTATAATATAAAGAGGAAAAAAGACATTATTAAATGAAACTGGTAAAAAAACTACATTGATCAGATGAACTATAGCAGATGGCGTATCCATAGTTATGTGAAATTAGAATTAATTTACTGAAATTAGCTCTACTTTTTTTCAGTTTACAAATGAATAACAACTCTCAAGACGAAAAGTACATGTAATGTAGCTGAAAATTGCCAGCTCGATCAGTAAAGAATCACTTTCCAGTAAATAACTATTATTTACAGGTAAACTATTTGTTTATCGTCTATAGTTCATTTGATCAAATAGGCTTTAAAACATTTTCAACAATATCTTCATTCATAGGCACCGATTTAATAAATTTTCGGGGGTTGCTTAAGAGAAGAAAATGTATGTCAGGGAGATAGCAATCCCACCAAAGGCTGGAAAAGTTTTAAAAGTGAGGCTCTCAAAATTGTAATTTGGAACTATTTTGAAACTGGTTTAATCGAAATATAGTGCCTACTTTTCTGTTAATACTGAGGTTAGTAGCTAAGAAATTTTATTCTTTATTTTTAATTAAAAATAAAACATATTTTATAAAAAATATAATTAAATAATGGTGTGGTTCACACTCGCACAAGTGGGCTGCGCGTGTACTATACCATCTAACTAGATAACTCGTACTATTAAAATGGTCATAACTCGTACATAATAAATAACTCTTATATAATTTGACAAAATTCAACATAAATTTCTTAAATTTGCTATTTACGCTATTGGGGGAATATATCCGCAAATTGGATTCCCTTAGGTTGTATACGCACCGGCCGCAACTTTTTGTAGCGCAACGTTTCGCAACTTTTTTGTTGCGCAACGAAATAATGCAATAAAGTCGATCTATTTTCTACATGCAACATTTGGGTCGCAACAGGTAATAAATTCAGTTTATTCATAAGCATCGTCCAGTGACAAGTGTTTTTTGGTCAGTCAGATTTTGACGCTCCCCCAAACTCATCACAGATTTTGAACAGACAAAATGGATAGGCAAACAGAGACGACTATTTTATTGTGGCAATTTTTAGACCTATTGGATGAACAAAAGAAAAATAGATTTTGGGTTCACCCGATTAACCAAAAAAGGAATATCCCTGATTTCATTCGTGAGTTAAGAAAAAGATCCCGAAAAATTTTACAACTATTGCCGAATGAGCTCTTTTTCTCCATTTATAATAACACTTGTTTTTAAAAATGTACTTTACCCCACGAATGTTGCAAAGAAATTGACGACTCCTCTTCGGCAGCGCAACATCGCCCTCTTGTTGCGAGACAATGCGAAACGTTGCATGGCACCGTTGCACGCGGTGCGCGCCCGTTCCATCTGATTCCAAAGCAAATTTGGAGCGTGCAACGTTGCGCAATGTTGCGAAACGTTGCGCTACAAAAAGTTGCGGCCGGTGCGTGGCCACCCTTACGAATAATTACATTGGCCGACACAATTTTTGTAACATAGTTCACACTACTGTTTTTATATTGTTAGTACCTCCCTATTAATTGAAAAAATATCCAACAAGTCCTAATACGTCCCATTTTTGTGTGAACACAACAGACCTTATTATATTGCCAGGTAATAAATTTTATGATGGATCGGCAATTTTAGAAGATCAAGTTACAGTAAGGTGTGACATTTTCAGTATCAGTCTTGTTTTGACCTTCCAAATGCCCAATTGTCTCTGTTAGAAAGTGTTTTCGTTTGTCTACATAACTTGTTACGACAAAAAATGTCCAGTCAAACGCGCCGAAGTTGCTAAACCTCACCAGACAAGTTCTGTTACATTTGTGTAGAATTCCATGTGAAGTTACAAGCGAGGCCATTGTCTGAAAATGTAAAAAAACCGTATTTTCTATATTTTGGAGTTTTAGTCGGAGATCAAGACAAGCAGTGGGCTCCCCACGTTTGTTGTGTAAGTTTCAGCGTGTCACTAGTGGATGAGAGAAAAGTAAAAGCTTGCCTTTTGCAGCTCCAATGGTATGGCGAGTACCCACCAATCATTTCGATGATTGTTATGTTTTGTCTAACAAGAACTGAGGGATATAACAAAAAAAAAACAAAAAAAATCAAATATCCAAATTTGCCATCAGTCTTAAGACCTGTTCCACACAATGCATAAGACTTACCAGTGCCAACTGCCAGTTTAGATGGGCAAAATATTGTTTGGGGAGGTAATAAAAATAGTACTTCTGACAGCCCAGACCAGTATGCCGACCATTTGTATATTCCAGAAAGTTTTAGTGACCCTCACTTAATTGCTCAAAATGAATTGAATGATTTGGTACGTGACTTGGGGCTGTCAAAACAACAAGCAGAACTTCTTGGTTCCCGACTTAAGGCGTGGAACTTACTAGCTAAAAAAACAAAGATTACGACTTTTAAAAAAATAAAAGCAGCATTTTCCGAATTTTATAATATGGAAAATTCACTATGAGCGTGTATTTATATTGATGGTTTAATGCAGGAACATAATATCGAGCATTCTCCTTCTGAGTGGCGCTTATTCATAGATCCCTCTAAAACAGTTTAAAAGCTGTATTACTGCATAATGGAAATTTAAAACCATCTATTCCAATTGTCCATTCGGTAATAATGAAAGAGTATTATGACCGTATGAGCACCATTTTAAATAAAATTAATTACAACAAATACAAATGGTAAATATGTGGGAATTTAAAAGTAATAGCCATTTTAGTAGGGGATTTTTATTGGTCCTCAAACTAGAAAATTGCTTGACGATGCAAATTTTAAAGGAACACTCCACAGACGAGAACTTGAACTTGTAACTCATTTGTAAGCATAGTCAGGGGATTTTTAAGGAACAACAAAGATGAGAACTCAAAAAACTAATAAGCGAACTTTTAGATTTGTACCATTCGCTTGGTCTTTAAAAAATCACCTTCTGCATTCTCAGTTAAATTTTTTTCCTAAAAATTTAGGTGCGGTATGCAATGAGCTAGGAGAAATATTTCATCAAGATATCAGGACAATGGAAATTCGTTATCAAGGACGATAGGATCCAGCCTCGACGGGTGATTTCTGATGGTTCTTAAAGCGTGACGATTTGACACACCATAAAAGAAAAAAATGAACTGAACATATGTTTTTCAAAAATTATTCTCTATCTTTGTAGACATATCTATGTAAGCATAATATATGTTATATACATCATTGATATACAGGGTGGGGCAATAGTGCGTTCGACTTCGATATGTCGAGTTCTATGATAGCTAGAAACTTGATTTTAAAAATAAATAAACTGGACAAAAAAGTCTATAACCGGAAATTATTTTCGAATATACAGGGTGAGCCAAGACGATTCTACAGGGTCAAATAACATTTTTTAAATGGAGTGCCATGTATATCAGAACATTTTTGAAACCTGTTTGTGGACTTCTTCCACTCCTGTATTATTATCGACTCTCTCCCAACCACTTGGATGTAATGATTTTTTTTGTTGAAATTGTGCCATTTACACGTGTGTATATTAAAAAAATCACTACAGTCACAATTATTATCGATTTTAAGAACAAATATGTTAGTACCAATTATGAGACATCTGTGTGATGACACTCATCCATTTTCTCTTCCTAAACGTATACAGGGTGGCCAAAAATAATTTTTAAATTTACAACTATTTGAACTGAATTTTCTCAATTTTTTCAAATGGAGCACCCTGTATATTTTTAGACGATGTGATGTAGAATTGAGAAACGACCATTTTTTGTACATACATCTATTTGTAACCATTTTCAATTTATTGAACAATAACTGCAAAATTCAGAAATAAAAATTAAAAATATATATATATTTTTGTAATTCAAGAGAAGATATTATAAAAAGTGCTCCACATGTTGCCCATTTTGATCGACTTTGGAATGAGGTTTCTACTGTTTTTAAAATTGCCAGAGTGATACTTCTAAAAGCATTTATTATTCTTCTCTTCAAATTTTGGATTGTTGTTGGTGTGATGTTTTTATGTCCAGAGAAGATATTATAAAAAGTGCTCCACATGTTGCCCATTTTGATTGACACACATTTCTATGCGTCTTTGGAATGAGGTTTCTACTGTTCATAAAATTGCCAGAGTGATACTTCTAAACGCATTTATTATCCTTCTCTTAAAATTTTGGATTGTTGTTGGTGTGATGTTTTTATGGGCATCATGTAACATGCTTATTATAATATCTTCTCTTGAATTATTTGAAAAAACCCTCATTTTTAATTTTTATTGCTGAATTTTGCAGTTATTGTTCAATAAACTGAAAATGGTCACAAATAGCCATAGGAATGTACGTACAAGAAATGTTAGATTTTTAAATCCTACATCACATCGTCAAAAATATACAGGGTGTTCCATTTAAAATAATTGAGAAAATTTAGTTCAAAAAGTTGTAAATTTAAAAATCTATTTTGGCCACCCTGTATACTTTTAGGAAGTGAAAATGGCTGAGTGTCATCACACAGATATCTTATAACTGGTACTAACATATTTTTTCTTAAAATCGATTGTAGTGATATTTTCCATACACACGTGTAAATAGTATAATTTCAACAAAAAAAATTATTACATCCAATTGGTTGGGAGAAAGTCAGTAATAATACAGAAGTGAAAGGAGGCTACAACGAGGTTTCAAAAAATGTTCTGATATTTCATTTAAAAAAAATGATATTTGACCCTGTAGAATCGTCCTGGCCCACCCTGTATATTCGAAAACAATTTCCGGTTATAGAATTTCTTCTCTAGTTTACTTATGTTTTTAAATCAAGTTCCTAGCTATCATAGAACTCGAGATATCGAAGTCGGACGCACTATTGCCCCACCCTGTACAGCAATAAATAGATTAGTAAAATTAACAATAATGTTATTCCTGCCCATAATGTTTTATTAATGTAACAAGAATACGTTACGTGTTACGACTTTTTGCTTTTTTATTTCTGTAATCAGAAAGATTTATTCCAACGGGATATACTATTCAGGTACGTTACAAAAAAAATAATTTTTTTTGTCCTCCAGTGTTAGTAAGTATTGCTTCGGCGCCTAAAGTTATGTGAACTTGACAAAAGAAGATCCTCTGTGATATTTTTATATAAAATAATAATAAATAGTCAATTGGATTGTATTAAACTTTGCAATCATATAAATTATAGTGATCAGAATTACTTCCAGAAATAATAATCTTTTCTATCTTCCCTCTGCCGGTACAAATATTCTTGTCGTCTCTATTTCTTCAAATGTACATCAACTATAGTAACCTGGAGTGTAGACTTGATATATTTTGCACTAACTTGGATTGTATTAAACTTTGCAATCATATAAATTATAGTTCTCAGAATTTCTTCCAGAAATAATAATCTTTTCTATCTTCCCGTACGAATATTCTTAAGTCGTCTCTATTTTTTCAAATGTAGAACTATTCGCTCGGTGCGTGACGGTAGCGCCACCAGAAGTATGAACTAAAGGACGCTATTTACTCAGTACACTTATGGGACTTAACAATAAAAAAATTTTTATTGTTAAAATAAAAAATATATAAAATGTGAAAAAATCCTCAGTGACAAATAAAATCAGTTGCTGATTTGTATTTACTGGAGTACAACAAAAAAAATGTAAGTATAATATATAAACAAATTATTTAAACCTGTGAAGAGGTTAAGTAAAGTCAATTTGAAGCATAACAGAGACCAAAAATTAATAAAAAACAAGGAATAAAAATAAGGACATAACTAGATAACTATATCTTGAA
The DNA here is from genome assembly GCA_029963845.1 of Rhamnusium bicolor. NCBI lineage: Eukaryota > Metazoa > Arthropoda > Insecta > Coleoptera > Cerambycidae > Rhamnusium > Rhamnusium bicolor. Next base: position 199,933 of record JANEYF010005084.1, on the reverse strand, counting down.
GATATTGTAAAATGTTTATTTATTAACAATATACTGAAATATTTATTTGAATATTAATTTTTAATTTATTTTTATAAGAAAAAATGGACGTCATCATCAAAACTGGGTTTCAAGCAATAAGTCATCAAATTAAGTTTCAACCCGAGACTGAAATGAAAGGTATAAATATAGTTTAAAAAAACTAAAAAACACGCTTTTAAAGCACATCAAACTAAAAAAGTGAAAAATAATTATTAATATAAACTGAAAACAATAATGAACGAAAAATACTAGTATTATTGTGAAAAAGGCGTGGGTTGCTCGATATACGAAAAATATGGCACAAAGCGCCCCACGCTTTTTTCACAATAATACTAGTATTTTTCGTTCATTATTGTTTTCAGTTTATATTAATAATTATTTTTCACTTTTTAGTTTGATGTGCTTTAAAAGCGTGTTTTTTTAGTTTTTTTAAACTATATTTATTTTTAACTTTTTAGTTTGATGTGCTATGAAAGCGTGTTTTTTTAGTTGTTTTAAACTATATTTATATTGCTTATTGATGCTGATATTATAACATATTACGATCCAACAGATATTTCTGAATAAAAAAATATTTTTATTTCAGCCGTGGGGTTCGAACTCACGCCTGAGGAGTCTGTCGTTTCGCGTCGACTGCCTTAACCCACTCGACCACCGAGCTAATTAACAATTACGGAATCTACTTACATATTAAGCCTTTGCTTTCACGTAGGGATACGTGAGGAAAGGATTGGCGATCCTGATCAGGATAATGATATAAACTTATCAAATTATTGTATTGTTACCGGTTCTTCGTAAGTGTACAAAGTTTCAATTAAATCTGTCCGTTTAAAGTGGGTCAAAATCGAGTCCAAAGAGTCGGTTACAAACAAACAAACAAGCAAGCAAGCAAACATACAGGTGAAGCTAATAAAAGCGTGTTAAAAAAATTAGCTGATGCAGAGCATGTATGTGATGTTGAAGAACATCGAAAAAAATAACCAGAGTTATTTGATTAAATGCATCATGTGGCTTAGGAACCCACGGTGATCCATCAACACTACAAAATAAATTAAATACTGTAAATAAATATTTTAGAATCTAACGCACGCGAAAAATTACAAATATAAAAAGTATTAAATTTTTTTTTGTTTATCAACTTCTATAAATATTAAAAATTAAATAATTCAATTTTTCTATTATTAATTTAAATAAAATATTAGCGTGAACACTAAATTACCAAATTTATCGATTTGTCTTAAAATATTATTCTCTGTTATTATTATTACTGAAAGTAAGGTTATGGCACTACTCACTTGCACCTTCTTACTGCAACTATCCACTTTTGTCTTTGAATTATTTTAAATTTCGAAGTTGGAAATTTATAAAACTTGCATTCACTTTTTCTACTGGTATTTTTGCAATCAACAACACAGCAACTACGGTTACTCATTTTATTCAAATATTATTAAATACAATAAATTTAAACTATTCACGTGTATTTATCCGATAGAATTTTAAAAACAGCGTCCTTTATTGTCTACATCAACCGCTGCGGACGCTGGTGTCGATTTGGCTCTCCCTACCATGACTTCGCTCCCAGCGAATAGTAACCTGGAATATAGACTTGACAGTGTAAGTTAATGTTTGTTTCATAATTATTTATAATGTAATGTGTTATTTTATATTTCTGTATGTTATGATTTGTTCTCCGTTTTCCTTATCCTGTTACTGGGCCTTATTACCAGTATGTTAAATGTTATTATTTTATGCTTTAAGTTAATATTTGTTTCATAGTATATTTATAATGTAATGTGTTATCTTGTATTTCTTTCTGTTATAGTAATCTGTTCGCTACCTTCTTTATCTTATAACTGACCCTTATTACCAGTATGTTAAATGTTATTATTTTATGTCTTAAGTTAATTTTTGTTTTACAGACTATTAATAACGTAATGTATTATTTTATATTTCTTTCTGTTGTAGTAATTTGTTCTCTGCCTTCTTTATTCTGTAATTAGGCCTTGTACCTGTTGGATATCGTATTAAATAAATAAATAAACAAATAAATAATTATATAAATATGTCGCAATACAATGATGATAATGAATGTTTTATATTCGTCTGTTATTTTCCAAGAGCTTTATTGAAAATTCAGTATTTAAATATTTTAGTAGGGCGTATCTTCAGGGGTTGCTCAACACCTGAGCAGCCCCGCAGTCGCCGCCTATGTCTGTTTTTTCTCTTTATAATATAAATCCTCAAGGATGTTTAATTATCTCTTTAATTTCAATAATGAATGTTCGAATTTTATATAAACGATCAATCTCTACTTTATCACTTTCATTAAAAATATCTTAAATCTGTTTTTGATTAAACAACATATCTTCGTCTTTGTTTACCTTACATTCACAGTTCCGCTCAGAGTGCGCTTGTATATTATGTGTTTTTGGGCTAAGGAAAATGTTAAGTGTCAGTAAAAGGGGCATTAAATTACACAAAATTGTATGATCTCATGAAATATCTCTTGACTTTTCTAGGTAAACGGAATAGATTTAGAGGAAAACTAAAACCTAGACTGGCGTGCACAGTTAGGATAGTTTAAGGGGGTCGAAACCTATTTGTCAGAAATGCAATAAACATTCGTTTCAGAGAAAGGATTGTTTACGGTTTTTCAAACCGCAGATTTGATTAAATTTTTAATATATGAAAAAAATGAAATAAAAAAAATAATTACCTACTGAAAAGTAGCGACCTCACTGCTTAAACTATGTAGGAAGGCAATGAATAAAAGCGTGTATACAAACGGTTAATGTCTTGGTTGCTCAATAATGGTTTGGAAATATCCGAATCAAAGTCTCTAGTAAATTTCTTCTCCCGTCATAATATAGATAACATGCAAACTATTAAATTGGGAAAATTTAAATTTTTCATTAAGAACGATGTCAAATATTTGGGTATCACCCTGGATAAAAAATTGACGTGGAAACCACATACTGAAAATATTATTAGCAAATGTGACAAAGGGATAAACTTTCTTCGGATGACATCTAAAACTTGGTGAGGCTCAGATCAAAAATCTGCACTATTATTTTACAAGTCATATGTCAGGTCCATTTTGGATTATGGTTCCATTATATATGGCTCAGCCAGTAATCATCTTCTCAAACGTTTGGACATAACTCAAAACAAGTGCCTCAGAATTTGCTTAGGCGCTATGAACTCAACTCCAATTGAACTACTCCACGTTGAAGTCTTAGAGCCGCCTCTACAACTACGTCGTGAATTCTTAGCTGAAAAATTTATTATCAAATCACAAACAAAAAACTCAATTCTGACTGACAAATTATACAAACTAAATAATTTCGATCTGTGTAACAAATTTTGGCTAAAAAAAACTCTCCACAATTACGGCCTTTCGTCAGACATGCAAATATTTTGAACGTCTAGATAAATTGTACCCCTCTAACCCCGAACACAATTACCTTGATTTATCCAGTATTAACACAGTCATAATCCCTAAATACTCAGAAAACCACATGCTCAGCCGCAGTGTTTTGTTAGAAACTTTAGAAAAAAATACCTTATCGAATCACAATATATACTGATGCGTCCAAATCTCACGAGGGCACAGGCTGCGCCTATTTCTGTCCCCAGGAAAACACACAGTCAATGTTTAACCTACCTCTGGACATGTCAATTTTCTCCGCTGGAGCCTTTGCAATATTGCAGGGCATAAAATATATTATATCTAACAATACAAAGTATTCAGTCATACTCTCCGACTCACTCTCTGTTTTATCAGCCATAAAAAGTAGCTACAACGCAAACATCAAATGGAGGCAATATTTCGTTTGTGTGGATTAAAGGACATAATGGATTATATTTTAATGAACTAGTTGATTCTCTGGCAAAAGAGAGTATTAAACATGGAATGGATGTAACAAATGATATAAGTATAAATGACTGTACAAATGTATTAAAAAAAAAAATGAAAAAAAAATGGTCGCATCTCTGGGAAGAATTTTGCTTTACAACCCCTACAAGATATACGCTAATTCAGCCAAAAAATACCACAAAAGTTTTGGCACGATAACCTCAATATTCCCCGAAAATACATCACCATAATCAACAGATTGAAGTTTGGTCACGGACGGTACCCTGCGCACCTTGCCAGGCTCAAAATTATTCCATCAAACATGTGTGAACATTGTAACACAGAGGGAGATTTAGACCATATAATTTTTAACTGTAATGAATATATAAGTGAATGCAACAACTTATACACAAACCTTATTAAATGTGGAGTTATGGCTCCATTTAATTTAGTCCATGTCTTAAGTTAAGATAAAACTGAAGTACTACAATGCATAATCAAATTTTTAAGCAAAACTGGACTAAAAATTTAAGTATAGGTAGATATGTACCTACTATATACATTACACTTACTTCCTTTTGTCTAACCTTTTGTTGTTTCCCCTGTTACCCGTGGCCTAATCCTGTTTGTAATTAATTAGAAATGCCTTGACAGGCCCTTGGCGAGAAGTGTATGCCCTTGTGAACTATCCTTACGTATATATTTTGTAATCCAAAATTATAGATTAATAAAAAGAAAAATCACCCTTGTGTCCCGTCTGGTGGCCCATAGGACAAAGGTGAAAATAATAATAATTAAAAAGTAAGAAATGGAGATTAGGTAAATGGAATAATGAATAATGAATAATGTACATAAGATACCAATAATAATGCAGCTTCGACCCTACAGTCAATAATTAGGTTCTGGCTGATTGGACCATGTCTAAGTGCCAAAAAAAAAATGGTTAATGTCAATGACAGTGTAAAAGTAGGTATATCCTTAAATATATTTTTTTGCCAAATACTTATATTTTCATATATCCCCAAAAACTATTTTCACTTTTCTTAAATAAAAATTGTGTGACAGTAAAATGAATCTGAATCAAACGTATTAAAAAAATATATATTTATAAACCTAGTTGACATGTTGCCAGAAAATTATAAAAGTTTTGAACAATGTAATAAAATTTATTTTCGCTGCCTACATTGTTTAGTTTTTGAAGGATTTAAATGTGATTACGCCCAAAAGAAATTTATGAATAAATTTAGAAAAATAAAAAAATATATGGTAGTATAAAATTAAAAAATATCATCAAACAACCTTAACAATTATTTATACACAGATAAAAAAATATTTTAAATGAAATAAAATATATTTAGTTTAAATAAATCTTTGTTTAATACATACATAAATAAATCTTTTCCCTATCTAAGAAAAATATATGTTTACCAATCAAAGTCACTAGATCCTTGTTTCATATAAATCAATCATAGCTTACTCTGAAAAATAAACAGGGGCGGCTTTAGGCAGAAATCGCGTGTAAGCGAGTTCTAAAATTTGCGCCCCCAACTCTCAATAATGAGAATTTTGCATGCGGGTGAGGTGGGTGTTCAATATTATCGCGAGTCGTACTAAAAATGTATTTATTGTAAGACACCAGATAAAAACTATTACATATTGCAACAACTATGAGGGAAAGATTAAAACAAAATTTGTATTAAGCACAAGTTTCTCCAGTCACGGTTTCCCTCCTTACATGTTAATAAAATTTGTTCATTTCCAAAAATCTTACATGCAATGCAATATACCGCATACTGGATTTGTGAGTAAACTAACTACACGCGCTTGATATGTTAGCCGTTAGGTAAAACTCGTTCGTAGTATGTGTTGGAAAAACTTCGGTTCAAATGATCTTTTGGATTCTGAATGTCTGTAGAAGTTTTGATTTCGTTTACTACTAGCAAATAGTATACTAAATGCTGTGTTGGGGGAGTAGGCCAGTTGTAGGAATCATTTCAATCAGTAAGCGGTGAATTAGCGTCCACAGTATTAGTATTTACTTAAGTGTCTTTTTCAATAATGAGGTTGTTTTCGACGTCATTGACAGATTCCGATTTATTTATTTTTTTTTTGATTTGTCGGTTCGTATTTATCGCATATATGAGTAAATTCCTTATTAATAGTACTAATAAATAGTACCATGGTACCAATATGGTTCCATTTGAAAAAATTTAGTTTTGTCCCAAAAACCATTTTGATGAACTTTATTTGCTCATAAATCACGTAATTTACTATTTTTGACGGGATTTCGATCGGGATTTCGATATTCTAGCATTACACGGGTTTGAAATGTCACTTATTTGGTATCGTTGGATTCAGAAAACTATGCAGAGTTCAAAAATGCAATAATATATAGAGTGTTCCATTTAAAAATCGAAAGTTAGTATCACTTCCGGCGAAACCGGAAGTGAAAAAAAATCATCTATATGTCAAAAAGTGCTGCTTACTATGTATATAAGATGTCCCAAATTTCAATCAATTATCCTCAAAACTAAGGGAGAAAAGGGGGGTGTACCATGATCCTGTTACAGCCGGTATAGCATAATACTAATGATCAAAGGCATAGCATTTCACATCCTGTGCTGGCTAGAAACAGCGTAAGAATTAGTCGCTGACTACGTTGAGCAGCAGCTTCCAGTTAGCGCATAGTCAACCGTCTCGTTTAGCGAACTGCTGCCGGTCAACCTCCCAAGGGTTGTGTTCGCTAATAGCGTCCATTGCATTTCTAAATTTTGAGATTATACCACTTTTTTACTTAAAAGGCCCCACTGTGCGACAGTTTGATATATTAAACACACAAATGGAACGTATTTATTTAGATCTACCGTAAAAGTTGTTTTAGATTATAAACCTATAGTGTTTTCGTAAATTCTGTAGAGTAGAACAAAAATTTATCTACTTTTTATCAAAGTGAAAAACCATTTATTTCAATACTGGGGGGCACATGCAAAATATAAAATCCGTACACGTGTCTCAAGAAATTTATATACACCCGTCTCTTTCGTTTGAGTGATCAAGCAGCCTTGTATAAAAATAAAAACCTTGCCGGAAATCGCTACAGTGGACTATATAATTAAAATAATTGATAACGTATCCGAGACGAATGTTAAGACCGTTGGGCGACTTGGCAACCCTTCTCGAGAACAGGTAGAAAAAAGTTAATTGCATAAACCCGAGTAAAGCAGTGCAGTCAGGGGTGTAACGTAACGTTGAACATAGTATAGATACATCTGAAAATGAATTTGTTTTTTTAAAATTGTATATATGTGATGTAGATACATATTTATGCATTAAATATTTTGAAACATTTAAAAGTTTTAATTAAATGAAATTTGATTTACTGTAATTAGTAATTAGAGCAGAATAATTAAATTTAGTTCTTTAAAATATGTACCTGCAATTGAAAATATTTTAGAATATATGTTGCTTTATTTAGCCAATAGCAATTTAAAGAAATACAACTGTTATCCATGGCAAAAAATACGATAGCTTATTAGAAAGGTGTTATTGCCCAGCAAAGACCACGGGGAGGTAAAAGCATCCCTTGGCAGGAGGGGAATGGGTAGGGAGACATATTAGTATAGGTAGGACAGTTAGTAAAACCAACAATAAACTCTGTATGAAAAAAATAACTCACCAAAACAATGTAAACTTAATTACACACAATTCACGAAAACAGTACATACTAATAATACACTATAGTATAGGATATGTGTAATACATGTTATACAAACATTAAAAAAAAATTTGAACACTTAAGTTGTGGACGAAAACTATTTATACACGATCACTGATTTATTATTGGTTATACATATATAATAGGAAACATTTCTTCACTTTCACTACTGTTTTCACCTACTCTTTTTAACATGATCTATATACTTAATCCAATTTTCCTCTTTCACTTCATTTATTGCAGCTAAGAGCATTCTTTCATATGTACCAATTTGAACGTTATGTGTCGCGAATATCCCGATAGTACATATGTAGGTACCTACACACACGGAAATCCAAATGCAATTGATCTTAGACCATCTACTTATCTTATTATTCCTATAAACATGGTGTAATGAGCGTAACACGCAGGAAATACTTTCGAGCAGCGGGTAAAAACGTCTGGAGTGACAGACCAGCGAGTAAGAAAGATATTCATTGTTTTTATTTGGGTGTTGTAAATATAATTTCTTATAAGGAAAATCACAAATAATCCATTTGTGAGCTTTTTTTTTAATTAGAACTTTAATCAATACCTATATTTGTAAATAATATATAATATATTTAATGTTTATAAAATTCAGATCATATAAATAAATGTGTTTAATTACAACATAACTTTCCCTAATTACTGTATTTTATACCTAAAATGAAATATATCGATTTATAAGAGAAAATATTAATAATCATCAATATGAGTTCATAGGTATTCTTAATCAAATTATTTCATCTTTATTATTGTATTATTATTTCATACACATGCACGCCATTGAATCCGCATTCCTTTACTCTACAGAATTTACGAAAATACAAAATATTAATTATCTTGATGCAACAGTGATTATTATTAAAAAGATTAAAATTATTGACATGTGATGTTTTTATGGGATGAAATCAACTTATGAGGGCAAGCAAATATTTATCAGAACCCAGTATAATATCTCCCTAGTTATTGTTTGCATTTAATATGGTAATAAAACCAATATTTGAATTTAGTTCTCTTGTTATTAAGGTCTAGACAAATAATCCGGATTTATGTGGTTTTTCATGCCAAATCTCAGAAGAGCTTACTTGTTACTATAAATATTAAACAACTTTCATTAAGTATGATCTAAGAAACTGAAATTAGTAAATTAAATAAATGTTATTAAAACTTTAAACTTTAATTACGAGTTTTTAATAATAATTATTTCTAGGCAATATCATGCAATGCAAGTTGTTAAATATTTTATTTCGATTTAATGTACAGAGTTACCCACATTCGAAACCACTTAATTATCTGGTTACTTTCATTTAGTTATAAAAAAAACCTTTGCTTTTTTATCAGATTCAACAATTTGCCAAAATATAATAATTAACATGATAAGAAAATTATTTGACACAGAAGTACGATAATTAAATTTCTCTGTTATTAAACAAGTAAAATCAATAAAAATGAAAAATTTTGAGAATGCCACAAATAACGTTAGAAAATATTGCATACGATTTTCGCTCTTTTTAATTAAATTCTAAAAATCTAGCCGTCGTTGTGTTGTTAGTTACTTAGAGTCAATTAAAACTGGATTTATAGAGCATTTTAATGTGAATCCAAGACAGACTAGAATTTTTCAAGATGCCACAACACCAGAGGAGTAAAAATAGTAAAAAGGTTTTTTTTTTATCACAAGTTACATATCGATGGCCTTGAATCAACATCTCGTATGTGAATGCTTTTAAAATCTTTACTTACGAGGTATTGATTTTAAGCCATCGATATATATTTGATATCAGCGTGTAGAGCATCAGGAATACGTTTTTCTAGATGGTTGTTTGTTCTTATTAGTATAGAAGTATTATCTACAAATAGTGCTTTTAAATTAATAATAATATAACAGGAAATTGACGTACAGCAGAAAAGGTAATGGTCCTAAAATTGACCCCTGTGGTACTCTTCTTTCTACTATACATCTATCTAAGTACACTGGTTTACCATCGAAATCTTCTGTCACAATATATGCTTTGGTTATTTTTAAATTATGGCGTGCAACATTAGACTTATATTTTTCCACGTTTTAGATCGGCCATATACTTTTTATAAGGCCATTCTCGCAAATCCTGCTAGTAGCTTTTTTGCAACTGCAATAAAGCAAAACATTTTCCGAAAGCATAAAATGTTTTTTTTTTAAATTGCTACCCAAATAAAAGAACGTTTATACTATGTTTTATTAATTTATTCAATGAGCATTCTAATGACTGAATTTTAAAACTAATTTATTATACGCAGCAAACAAGTCCTGATAACGACCTTAACATAATAGATCATTAATTACATGTCAATTAAGCATAATGGTCTCGTTCTTAAACCAAAAATTATAAAGCTTGTGTGCTAGTTACAGGGCCGAACTGTTCAGATGAGATACCAGAAAAATTCTCGGTAGGCCTTTATAACGACAATATGGAGGCCCTAGGCCACCAACAAAGAATAACGTATAGTTTGACATTTAAAAATATCTGATGTGGCCCGCACATAACTTTCTTATACTTTCCTGATCTCAAAAAACCATTCTATTTAATTCTTCACTTACCTCGATTAAATTTTAACAGCGTACCTTAAAATAATTCATTGAAATTTTTAAATAATTAATTATCAGCGTCGTTCGATACCGTCAATAATAATTCATGTCATATATTTTAATAATTTCTACTTATTGACATTGACATATTTGTAACTAAATTAGACATTTCAAATGTCAAACTGACAAATTTATCCTAATCCCATTTTATGAGGTCGAATGTGTAAAAAATTTCAATTTACATCAACTTTATTTAAGTACTTGGAAAATATATTTTATTGGCTTGATGTAATAAACATGATTTATAACTTTTCATCAAGAATATATTTTTTTGTAAAGACAAATACAAAAATGTTTGGGTCCCGTGAACTTCTTTTCAGCTGGCCAATTTTGCTCATCACCGAATTTATCATTATTTTGGCCTTTAGAAGACGTGTACCAAATTCGAAAGCTTTATCTCAAAAACTGTGGCTGCTATCGCGATACTACAGACATGCAGACAGATTTTTTCCTTAAAGTTATGTTTTTTCATTATAATTCGTCGAGAATCGTCCAGAAATGCAATAAAAATTACATCATCAAATTACACACTATCCCACACTAACGTGGTTACCAATTACAGGATAGGAACACAAACTATAAACAAAATAGTGCAGCAAATATCTGCCGATAGTTACATAATATTAGATCAAACATGTAAATACATTATTTTATAAAACATAGTTTCAAAATAGCAGTATGTAACATACTACAGAAACGATTCACAGACAAAATTAGAAAAAAAAATGTTAAAAACCATTAGGTTAACACAAAGTGACTACAAGCTAATAATAATAAAAAAGAGGAAAAATAAAAAAAGGATTATTATCTAATACACTAAGTAGTCCAGATCTATTAGGTAAATTGCTAATTTTTTAAGAATTTGTTCTTGACTTCCTTTATTTTACAATTGAAGATATCAATACTATCTTTAATCTCTGAAAATTAGAGCAACCTTAAAACAGTGGCGATGCTTTTAATAGGTTAGTTTGAGGAGTGGGCAGATGAAATGTTTCAGGAGAACGCGAAGCTAATCTTGGTACATTAAAGACAAGGTGTTGGAGAATTTGTGGACAATTAAAATCATATATAATTATTTTATGCAGAAAAATGATAGAGTGCATGGATCTTCTTTCCTTCAGTGGCACAAAATTATATAAATTTCAAAACAAATCATGGGGAAAACCAATAGTCGGGTAAATTAAATTATCCTTAAAGTACATATGTATACTTGAAAAATTTAGGTTGAATGTTTTCGATACGTATTGGAAAACGTTTAGAGTGCCTGCTTTGTGTGTGTGCATAAAGGATAAAAATAGCAGTCATGCATGAGACAGAAAGAGAATTATGCATCAATGTTGCCTCATTGTACGTTGTGTTTGTGAGTTAAAGAGGGCATGCTCCATCATATCCCTTCTTTCCGCATACAGTTTATGTACAGATATTAGGTGTTTAGGAAAATTCTAGAGATTTGCAAATATTCTCCTTATCTAAAACTATGAGAAAAATAAAGACAGAGATAGTGAATTGGCCACTCGGGGTAAATACTCCTAAACCCCTCAAAAACCACGAAGTTGCGAGCACGACCATTGGTATACGTAATTAGTAGCGGGGCAAGTAGTAGCCAATAAATTATTCATCTTCAGGTCATGCGCTGCGATGGCCCGCCCTTCATCAGGTCATAACAGGTAGCCGATGACACTGTTGGTGGTGTCTTGGTTAGTAGATTTCAAAATGTTGTGGGGTATAGTTGTTATTTTTGTAAATAACTACGTATCCCTGTTTATTTCGAGAATTTCTAGTTATTTGATGCATAATTGTTTTTAAAATGCATAAAAAAACTCAGTGGCATTTCTTTGAGTAATTTTTGACCATTTGGTATGAAAATAAACTGGCATTCTGCTATTAAATAAAAATAAATTAACAAATATTCTAATGAAAATGAAATAAAAAATTCTAAAATGAAATAGATTTAAAAAAAACGTATTTAAAATGAAACAAATTAATTTTTTTCTAAATCTTACTTTATAAGGGGCTCAAAAATGTAGCCCTGTTGCGCCTAGCAATACCCTAATCGGTGATGAAATTCATTTCTGACATTTAAAAGCATGTTAGGAGTCACACTCTGTAGGGTGGCAACAATTTTAGTACGTAACTCTTGCAAGTCACGCGCTCGCTCGTTAGACACCAAGTCGGGGGGATCTTGGTGGCTATTTTGTTGTGCCTCTTCCACTTATAAGATGATCGGGAAAAGTGTTGTCTAAGAACTCTTGCACCCTTCTTGCATTATGAGCAAGACAGCCGTCTTGCTGGTATCAAATCTCCCCAAAGTTGACGTTAAGAGCTTGAACAGCCGGAATAATCTGATTCTGCAAAATGTTTAAATATTTGTCGGCATTTAAGTTACTATCACTGAAAATAGGACCAATGACATGATCACCTAAAATGCCGGCACAAACATTTACTTTTTGTGGATATTGAGTAAGTAATGGCACACTTAAATGTTTATTTTTCCTGGACCAATATCGAGCTATAGAAGGATGATGTCGGCCATGTATGGAAAAAGATGTTTCATCAGTGAATAAAATATTCTTGATGAAATTTTCGTTTTCATTAGCCTTTTCCATCATGGTGTCGCCAAATGTTTATCGCAGTTTGTAAAATGGAACAACATTCATTGCATATTATGCACTTTACATGAAACGATTTTAGTTACTTCTCGAGGTACAAATAATTTTATAAAAAAAGTGACGTTCCCAAAAAATTATCGTAGATTATGCCATTATTAAAGGTTCCATTAACAAATATCAGTTAAAATTCTAATTTGTAGATTTTGGTAATTACCTCTGAAACACTGTTGTTTGTTCTATTTACAATAAATCTAGTGTAGAAAGAGAAGGTATCAGATGTGGAAGGGATGTGATGACTGAGAACTGGAGGCGTACCAGATCACATGTGGAAGGGATAAGATGAGACGGAGAAGTGCCCTCGTTACTTCGTAAACACAATAACGCAGAAAAAGGCAACAGTGATACACAGTATTTTTCTGTCGCATACATGACTATTTTTATCCTTTATGCACATACACAAAGCAGGCACTCTAATTAAACTTTTACCAATACTATATGCAGAATATGTTGGACACCATACTATGGAGGCATATTTCAGGTGTGACCTTATGAATACGTTATACACGAGTATCACTGTGCTAGGGTCAGCAAAATCTTTACTATTTCTTATTACCAATCCAAGATTTTTACAGACTACTTTTAGTGTTACGTTAACATGTTCATTAAAAGACAGTTTATTATCAAATATAATTCCAAAATCTTTTATAAAACAGGGACGAGCCAAGCACACATTGTCTATTTGATAAGCAAAGACTAGAGAATTTAGTTGCTTACTGATTGTCAACAAATTGCATTTCTTAATGTTAAGAGGCAAATTATGGGCAATACATAAATCATCAACTTGTTTTAATACATCCTGTAGCCGAGCGCAGATATGTTGGAAAGATGATTTAAAAACAATAATGATGACATATTCAGTGGCACCGTTAAAGGTTTGGCAAATTGTAACAGTTCTTTCATTTTGCAGCTTGTAGAAATTTTGCTTTTTATTAGATTTTAGAAATATTACTATTTGTGTAATTAATTTCTCCGGTTATTTGTAAGTTTTCACACAATATTTTATTTCTAATTCTTACAACAATCCTATATCTAACTAATTCATCTGTGCGGCTTCCATATTTACACCTTTTTGATTGTGCCATAATTTCTCATATGTACCGTAGTCTTAGACACTTTTCTTTCTGATTGTGCGTATTGAAACATTTAATTTCTACATGAAATATTTATCAAAAAATTTTTTTGACCTGACAATAGGTAGTAAAATTTGACTGACAATTCCAATAATGACGTCAGTGTTATATAAAGGGTGTCAAATTATGAGTGACCCCATTTAAATCATTATTTACAAAAATTCGGAAAGCATTATAAAACTTTAATTTAAGTATGTAAATTTAAATTCTTATAGTTGGTGATATTGAATTCAAAAGCCTAAAAATTGCATCCACCAGATGCCCTCAATTGCGAGCAATGCGTACTGCACACGATGCAATAATGCAATAATAACCTTAAAAAATATATATTTTTTAAACTTGCTTTTCCTAGTCGTACTAAAAAAGTAAAAAATAATTTTTCCCAAAAAAAAAAAGCCAAAAAATGCAAGGCGTGCGCACTTTGTACAATCTGTACGCAGATATGCCCTGCTTTTTTGGCAAAAAAAATTATTTTTTTCCTTTTTTAGTACGACTAAGAAAAGCAAGTTTTTAATTTTTTTTTTATTTTCTACTTTTTAATCATACTTTAATTAAATTATTATCATACATTAAATTATTATCATACATTAAATTATTATCATACATTCAGTTATTATTATATATTAAATTATTATCATACATTAAATTATTATCATACTTATGCAGATTTCTCAATTTTTACTCCCGCGCAAAAGTAACGGTGGAATATTGTATTGTCATCCGACCTTAGTAACTGTGCAAAATTTCATCAATTGGTTATGTCAGGAAGTGTGTTAAATGAAGGATGCAAGATTTGAAGACAAACATTCCGGAAAACTACATTGTGAGAAAGAAAAGCAAGTAAAAAAGAAGATTTCAATGATTATAAATGTCAAATGTTCTGACACATGTCAAGTTTTGATTCCATTGATTAAAAAATAACAAGGCAAGTTATTACTGAGATTCCGGCTGAAATGTGTCGGCGTGTAATAATGAATGAGCTTATTATTTTGCATCGTGCACAGGTATGCATCGATCGCATTGGAGGGCATCTGGTGGATGTAATTTTTAAGGTTTAGAGTTCAATATCAATAAGAATAAAAGTTTAATATTCATACTTTAATTTTTAATAGATAAAAGTTTTATAATGTATTTCACATTTTTGTAAATAATGATTCAAAAGGGGTCACTTATAATTTGACACTTGACATGAAATTTTACATTAATTGAATGTGTTCGCACAAACATGTCAAGTTATTGAGTTAAGAAAAAACTAGAAACTAGGGAGTAACTTTAATTTATTTATTGGAAAATGAACACAAGTAATTGTCTCGAAACGCTTCGGAATAAAATACAAAATATCCTCCATAATAGTGTCAAAAGCATTTACTGAACTAATCTGCATAGTTAGAAAATAGTTTGAGACATCTGATTGTACCAAAACTACATAGATCATATTGGTTTTGAGATAAAGCCGGTAATGAAATGAATTTGAGAATTAGTTATCTAAGTAATTTGGAAATGCAGAGATGAAAGACGCAATCGCTCCTGTGTTGGCAGATCAAGCCACTTTCTGAAATCAAATATCTTTGATAGAGCTCCAAAGCCCCAACACAATCCAATCCGCTTCCGCAAAATGGTAGGTATATAAACAAAGTTTAATGATAGAGGAATATCAACCTACACGCAGGGAAATGGTAGTTAACATCGATTTTATTTCCAGATTAGTTATTTTTCAAAATATAATATTATATCATGTAAGAATTTAGTTAAAAACCTGATTTAAATTCTTTATTTCAAATACTTAATAAAATAAGTTTATAATTATATATTTGCATATTGTTGTAAGCAGTAAAAAAAAGTAATTACAAAAAGAAAATAATTCTATCATTGCACAATTAAGGAAGTCTTGCAATTTGTACCTTTATTAATTAAAAAACATGCTTTTTTTATTGATACCAACAATTTCGGAAATTCCTGGTTAATATTTAATTACACTAAGTTGTATTCTAGAATACCCATTATTTAAGACAAATTGATTTTTATGATATTGACCAATTAATTCGATCAAGGGCGATTGTTTAAAATCGACAAGTAAATTTTTATTTTCGTTTTAAATAGTTGAAAAAACGTTTTTAGATATAACATCGTAAAATGTGTTAAAAATTTTACTACAAACCAACGAATTAGCCAATCAATTTTTAGGAGAATGTCATTCTATTATATTTTCCTGGTCAATTACCATTTAATACATTATTTATTGAAAAAAAAACAGGATTTGACAAAATTGTTCATAACGACACAGTATAATCCAAAGACTTTTTAATTTTATTGATAATTATTATTAGACACCGGAGTAATTCCGTGCGTGCAGGGCCGACACATGGGGTAGATTAGATTAAATTGCATGTGGGTCATTTAGGCCCTAGTGGCCTTCCTTCTTTGCGACCTAGGAAAATCTTTTGTAATAACACATATCTATGTGTACCCGCGGTTTCCGCTCCATCTGTACAAAAGCGATATATATCACTCTCAACTCTGCAATTTTTTAAAGATGCACAATGACCTGTGAGGATGTCTGTTAGTATCCTTAGCTCTGATTTGCTGAGTTAGAGTAGTTTTCTAGCTCTTTTTTTGTGAGTAGTTTGTAAACATCGTTTATCTTTGACCTGGAGTTAATTTCCATTTATGTTCTTTTTCCCATTTTCTGACCTCGTCTGTAGTGTGGTTTTGGATAGTCCACAAACTGGTTCTGGTCCGATGAATGACGATCCTGCACCTTCTCTCGCAAGGCCATCAGCAATCTCATTTCTTTTTATTCTTTCATGCTCTAGCACCCACATCAAGGTAATTTTGTTGTTCCTTGCTAGTTGCTGTACTGTTTGTAGACATTCCCAGACTATGTTAGATTTATAAGTAAAGGAACTTAAAGCTTTAAGTGGTGCCTGGCTGTCTGAGAAGATATATATTCTTACTCCTCGTTTGCCTTTTTAAATGCATTCTCGAACGCAGATTTCTTTGGCGTGAATTTCTGCCTGAAATATGGTGGGAGTTAGGCCTAAGGTTTTTGATAGCCTACATCTGTACCCATGTACTCCTATCCTTACTCCTTCTTCTATCTTAGATCCATTTGTATAATTTGTATATCAGATAAAGGATCCATTTTCAAATTTGGGTTCTCCAGAGCTCCATATTTGGCGATAAGCTATTACCACTTCAAATATCCACTCAAATTCGAGTCTCTCTGGCATTGTGTCAATGAGTTTGGTCATCGAGACTAACTGAAATTAATTCAGAATATTTAAATGTCAGATCTCCTGGTTTGAATTTCCTAGATTGCAGTCTTTGAGCGCTAAGGGCTGCTTCCTTCTTTACATGCATATGTAAAGGGAACAGATCAAGCAAAGCTTCTATTGTTGTCGTTGGACAGGTTCACATTCCTCCTGTGATTCCCTGACACGCTAACCGTTGCACTTTTGGCAACTTGTTTTGTGCTGTTTTATCTTTTGTTTTTTTTTTTTTGTCACAATACTAAGGATACATAGGTGCCAATGGGTCTAGCAACTGTTAAGTAAGACCAATAGTTCATTTTTGGGTCTAAAACACATGTTTTACCGAAAAGCCTGCGGCTCATCCTATGCGATCAAATGTATTGAGCCTTCATTTTGAGTGCGAATTACACAAAAACTAACGGTCTAAAAATTTTGGAAAAATTAGGTTTTATAGCTTGGAGATATGTCAATATTCTGTAATAGCTTTAACATTTTATTTTTTTTTACTTACTATGTTCCCCATTATTATATCTAAAAATGTACCCTTGTAACTCCATGAATTATTAAGATATTTGAACGAAATTTGGAGTGTAGATAATAACATGTATTTATTTTCACAGTATTGGAAAAAATTTAAAAAACCCATGATATTTGAAAAAAAATAAATAAGCGAAAATGGTTGAGTTTCTCCTACTCCGACGAAGTTTCTCTTGTGGTATTTCGTTATTTTTTTATAAAACTATAATTTGTTCATAGGATCGCTATTTATTGTGCAACTGTTATCTTATGTGAAAATATTTTAATTAAATTATTAATAATAATGAAAATATTAATTAGCAAAAATTTTTTTTAAAACTGAAAAATTAAGAGTTGTTTCGTTTTGCAAAGGACCAGAAGTCCACAGAAAGGTCTATTTTATAACTAAGTTTTTGAGAAATTAATTCGCAAATACCGTTATATTGAAAATGATACTGAAATTCCGTACATCTTTTACATTATCATTCAATATTTCAAAAACTGTAAAACCCATTTTCATAAAATTTTGGCACACTATTGTAAACAGTATATGTACTAATATGTGAAATAATTTTCTAAATCGGTCGTCTAGTTTTTTTCGTAGGCGTTTAAAGTGAGGACTCTATACATTTGAATCGCATAGCAGATATTTTACCTCATTTAAGAAGTCAATTTGTACATTATTCATTTTCGGGGATATTAGAGAAAGCTTCCTTCTTTTTGTGAATGGTATAATGATTGTTTTGTTTAGATTAATATGTAAACTTCCATCCGAGCACCAAGTTTTGATGATGTTGAGTGCGATTTGCATTAGGCCTGAGATCATCCTATCATGCTTGCCTCTTATTAGGACGTCTAGGTCATGAGCGTATCCTTGGATGTCGAATTCAGAGTCGCATAGTTTAGTGAGAAGTTCATCAATAACTATAGACCATAGTAAGGGCGATAAAACCCCGGGCATCCCTTGATGGCTGTTATTGATACTCAATTTCTTCCCATTATGGCTGTTATCATTCGGTTGTTTAGCATGGATAGTATGAATCTTACTGTTGAAGGTTCAAAGCCTTTCTTTTATGCAGCTCTTTTTATGGATTCATAGGAGATGTTATCAAAAGATCCCTCTATGTCTATAAATGTATAAAGAGCTATTTTTTTTGGTACAAAAGCCTTTTCAATTCTATTTACCAGATTATGTAAGGCGGTTTCTGTAGATTTGCCAGCTTGATAGGCAAACTGATTTTTGTAAAGCGGTTTGTTTGTTAAGATTTTGCTTCTTAGATATCAATCCAGGATTTTCTCCATTGATTTTAAGGGAATCGAGGTTTGACTTATAGGGCGACACGATTGAGGCTGGGGACTTGGTGGCCTTGCTACCTTCGGTATAATCGCTACTTTTACCTCTCTCCATGCTTGGGGAATATAACTCAAGTTTTAACTGGTTCTGAAGATTTGAGCCTGGGTGGGAGTCATCTCCTCGACTCTTTGCTCTAAGAGGACCCTTCGGGTGGTTTATAGGATTTAAAAGTGCAGATAGCTTATTTAATCTTATTTGATGTGAATATTTCTCCACAGAGACTTTTTCCCCGTTCGTAGATTGATATACGTTCTTTTGAATACAGTTTCCAGTCTCTCTAACTTCTACTATTTTGGAGCTTGGAAAGTGAGTTTGCAAAAGTAGTGTCACACTTTCCTTTCCACTTTCAGTGTATTTGCCGTCTGAATTTTGCAGCAACCTAATTCCATTTGACTGTTCTTTGGAAACAACTTTTAAAGTCGGGTAACTGGGGGAAATTAATTGATCACCTCAGAGAACCCCTCCAAGTTCTCCTTTTTAGACTTTCTCAATGTTTTATTATTTTCTGTCAGTGCTTCCTTATTTTCGCCCCAGTTTCCGGTGCGTTTGGCCCTGTTAAAGAGTGGGCTTGTTTTAGCCCTTAGTTTTCTAAGCTCTCTGTTCCACCGAGGCACATATCTACTTCAAGCTTTTTGTTTCATAGGACAGCTTTTCTCACATGATGTTATTATGAGAATTTGTAATTGTGTGGTGGTAATTTCTAGGTCCTCTATGGCCTCTAAGGAATTGCCTAGGTCCATAACTTCCGACTTTAGGTGTTCAGACATCAATTGGTCAGTTTTGGGATCCTATGTTCTTCAAGACGCGTTACAGCCGCCTCTACTTCAAACCTGATGTGTCTGTGGTCTAACAGTGAGGCTTTATTTGAAACATGCCAATTTATTATTTTGTTATGAATGAATTAGCTATGGTTAAATCTAATACCTCTGTTCGCAAAGCATTCATAAAGGTGGGATCATTACCTTTGTTGAAAATGTCTATGTACATATTGTAAGAGACAATAATAATATGCCTAGAGTGTCTTAACATTTCATGAAATCTTCTGTACTGTATGGTGTATTTTCTGTTACGTTCTGTCGACAAACACGAACGAAAATGCAATATAGTCGTTACTACTTATTCTTAGAATCCCCATGCCATCTACACACTGCACGTTTGCAGGTAAACTGAATAGTCAATAACACGGATAAACAAGGGAGTTGCCACTGTTAGTTACAAAGACAAATCAGTTTTTCTGGATATCTTCACAATCACTTATAATTAGAAAATCAGCGCCACATTACCAGCAGCGACGTAAGTGTGGTGCTTAGGTATTTTATAGTTCAAATGCGTAGTATGACGGTTGTTTGATATTTCGTATTATGTTGGTAATCGTCGGCAATATGTTTTTGTTTAAAAATCTGTAGTTATTTTTTTATTTATTTACTTTGTCATTTAATGTATACGTGTAATATACTTATCCCTTAACAAAATTATTTTGTCACTTTTCCGATGACTAACAACCTACTACTTAACTCAAAACCCTAAAAAGATGTTAAAAAAAAGATAGGGTGACTAGTTAGTACAGCTGATTTCAAACTTATTGGTAACATAAAAACCATCGGCTTCTTTGACAGTGGTAAAGGGATAAAAGAAGCCGACGTTTTTCATGTTGTTGATAAGTTTGAAATAAACTGTATATTTCGAGGGTATCTAATGCATTTGAAGATCATTACATTTGAAAATTTCATTCTGGCAACACTGCTTACTGTGTTTCCTATGGAAAGCCGGTCCGGGAATCGCGGAAATTGTCCGGTGTCTAATATTTATGTGCCCTAACCCACTAACTTAATTGGCAAGCTTCTCTTATTAACAATAAAAACTTCTTAATTTTCAAGTTGACAATTGCTAGTTTTTATTAATTGTATTTCAGTTGTATTAATACTTCATTTTCCTCACACCTTTTTGCCACTAAATTTATTAAATACACCTCTGCATCAAAAGGATTCGTGAAAGGCTTTTTTTAATAAAGAGAATTAAGGAACTGCCCTATAGCTCTGAAAATGAAGCCGTGAAGTAAACAAACCAGGCACCAGCCGACTCGGGCGGCTTACGTCACACGGCAGTGGCGTGGACTTTATAGGGTCCTATTAGGAGAATAATAAATAGGTAATAATTGAAATGAATTCAGTTAGAAACGTTTATTCAAATATTTACAAACTGATAAATAAGTTGAGTTTTAGAACACTGTAAAAATAAAAAAACTACTACTAAGAAAAGAAAACCATCCAAACTTGGAATAAAAAGTGACATGTAAAAAATTTGAACTGATCATTGCCCTTTGAATAAAATTAATTTTGTATAAAAATTTCGAATTGGGTTGTCACGACATGAAATTTGTTTTCCATGATAATTATACCTAATACTTAAATATTTTAGAACTATGGTTTTCTAATGCATTATTTTCATACATATGATCATTTAGTTCAACAAATAGCGACATATCTAGGTCGGACATAATGTTATTTGTTAGGTGAAATATATTTAAATTTTTTATGTTATTGTCGAACTCAATTAATTTCCTGCGAAAAACTTCCTCTGTTTTAAGACAAATTTTAATGACGTCTTCGGCAGGATATACCAATCCGCCAAATGATTTATAATATATTAATGATTGCAGTAAGTTTTCTTTTGAACCATGCAATACACCTAGACAAGTTTCACATTTTAATTTATTTTGAAGATGCCTCACAACAAATCCAGCGATATAAATGACAATTTCTTTTGTGCATTGAGTGAGTCTAAAAACATCTAGCAAATAATCATGATCTGCTAGATGACTATCTTCGTGTTCAACATTCTTATACCTAAAGCAACTTGAAGTGGTATTAATTATATCTTCGGGAGATTTAGATTGGCTTATACTCGTACAATTTAATATAGAAATTTGCTCTAATGGTACGCAATTTCCAATGCCACCGTCTCTAACCTCGCATCTTATTAATAATCTTTTGTATGCGGCTTGGAACTGTCTTGCTGTGGGATTATTATTTGAACCACCGTGAGACCTGATAGATGAAAAAAATAATTCAATGTGGTCCTGGCTAAGTTTATACATAGGAATATATGACAATAAATTTTCTTCTGTAACAAAATTATCATAAATACCTTCTAAGCTGTTTAGACAGACAATTATGCCGAGAAAACCTGTTTTTCTGTTAGAATAAATAACTCTTTGCCCATCAGGAAATTTTAATTGACAGGTAGGTTTTTATTTCCAAAATAAACTCTTTTATGTCAGATATATTGGACCGACATACAGCCTTTTTCCAAGAGGGTGCAGTGATTGTCCTGCTGTTTAATATATCAAAGGCTTTATTGATATATTTAATAAATTTAATCGTGGCTTCACAATTTTCAAATTCTGGCAATTTGAGCTCACAAGCACAAAACCTAAGAGCATCTGCAACAGAGTCACTCAATGTCTGAGTGGCAAGTTTCACTTTCATTTTTTGTTTGAGAAAATGAACATGATTTGCTCTTAACTTATTGCCTAAATGCAAACCTTCACTTTCTTGCAGTTTATGCAAATGTTCTATATACCGCCAATCTATTTTATTTCCATCTGCATCTTCTAGAATCCTTCTTTCACCAAAAGTGTTCCTAACCAATTTAATCATATGGCATGGATCCCAAAATATATAAATGGGATTATCAATTAAAAAATGGGTTTTTAAATTAACTAAATCGAAGTTACATCCTAATAATTTTGACATTGTAATATTTGACGCAGCGCCGTCAAATGTTATACTAATTATTTTTGTGCCTGTGGCTTGAACTAAATTGATACATGCCATAACAAGCTCCTTTTTTTGCTCCGCATTTAATGCTACTATTAAAAAATATCCCAAAGGTAACTTCCAACCACTATTTACACAAACTAACATAAAAACTAAGACGCTAGTGGCTTCATCTATATTGTCACTAATTAAATTAGCCCCAAAATCAACATATCCATGATATTTTCTACCATCCCACTCAATGAATTTTCTGATGGACATCTCGTCGATCATTAATGAACACACAGATTTGTACTCAGAAGTTGAATTTCTGCTATTAAGAGCTTCGAATGCTTCCTTAGTAAAGCCGGGTGATCCATCAATACACTCATACCATTTACTAAGGGTCCTAGGATGTGGCAAGCATGTATTAAACTGTTCACGAACATATTGGTATGCTCTTGGAGAGAGAAAGTTGAGTGTTAAGGCAAATTTTCTTAAATCGGGTGAGTACTGCTTAGAAACGGTTCCGTTGATTTTTGAAATATGACGCATTACTACAGCTTTTGCAGAATCTCCCAAATTAGACAAAAGTTCAAAATGTTCTTCACTAATTAATCTGTTATTTTTTTAAATTGGTTATAATTGCTTTCATATTTGCAATTCTTTTTTTGCTACGTCTCTTGTGTTGCTGTAATAACTTAATCTTTTTTTGTTGCTGTGCACAACGAGAAGACAACGTTTCAATTTTTCTTTTCGTAGAAATTTTTTGTGATGAAGAAGCAGCTGGTTCACCAATTTCAATGCCCATTGATGATTCCGTGTTAACCAAGACAGCATCTCTTGCCAAACGACTACTACCCTGCCTTGGTTTTGTACTAGTCTGCAAATAGGATGGAAATCCTGGAAATATTGAAGGGACTGCATTTTCACGCAACCGGTTACTGTTCTTTGAACTTTTATTCATATAGCATTCTTCAAAATGTACTGAGCACAATCGAGAATGCTTTGTAGGTTGCCAGTTTTCTCTTCGTAAAGCTCTAATCCACAATTTCAATCGATTATCATCTTTTGGAAACCTATCAAAAAAAGAAAGCTCAATTTAACTTTTTGGAACTTGGCCCGCTCAATCTTTTATAGTTTCATGACAATTATCCCTCATACATTCTCGTAGGCCTAAATCAACTCATTAGTCCAGGTATGATAGTTTATTTCCTTAAATAAATTAACCCTGCGATTTTTAAACGTGATAATTAAGAAAAAAATTGTAGAAATTAGATAAATATGTTTTGGAAAAAATTGGTACGGTGGAAGAGGTCTAAAAAAATTAATGAAAGTGCCGAAAAGTGTTTTTTTCACGTTTAAGGAATGAAAAAATGTTTAAAAAAAAAACAAAAAATAATACATACATAATAGCGCTTGAAAAGACAAAAAAAATGAGCCTTTGTCGATTAAAATCGGCCAACAGCTTAAAATTATAATTATTTTTTTCATGAAATTTTTATTGGAGGTAGGCACCGATGAAAGCCACAATTTAAGCCCTGAAACAAGTTCCTACGATAATTACAGTTCTTGTAATTCAATGTCAAATAATTGCCATACTTCGCGATTTTTAATTTTTTTTGCAAAAAGTTGTCGACCAATTAGTCTCATATATATATATATATATATATATATATATATATATATATATTTATATATATATATATATATATATATATATATATATATATATATATATATATATATATATGTATATTATTTTTTTTTTTATCTTTTCAAGCGCTATTATGTACCATTTTTTGTTTTTTCAAAAAAAAAAAAACATTTTTCCATTACTTAAACTTGAAAAAAAACACTTTTCGGCGCTTTTATTAATTTTTTTATATCTGTTCCACCGTACCGATTTCTTTCCAAAACATATTTATCTGATTTCTACATTTTTTTCTTAATTATCATATTGAAAAATCGCATGGTTAATTTATTTAAGATTTCGCATACTTTCCCGCTATCAGACCTGGACTACATACCGCACGCCCATGAGTAAGGAATAGTGACAATCATCGACAATAACAATCCGAATTTGATCGATTTTTAACAGTTAATTATAATGTTTTAAGAGCATTTTATACTGACGGATTGTTGGATTAACATTGTTATTCACCAAATTGGAACTGAAATAAGCAAAATTCAGTTCGTACTTAAGTAATAAAGCAAAAATTGACACATCAATAAACGACTTACCTATGAAAATTGATTCCAGGGACTTTTTTTATTGCTGGAATTAGCACATTTGTAAACCGAACACGTTACCATGTCTTTAAGAAATAAATGTATACACACAGAAATAAAAAAAACACTTAATTAACTACCGAAATCACATAAAAATAGTAAATGTTGAAATAGTCACCAACGTCGCCAAATCATGGCCGCTTCGCCTGAACTCGGCTTCACTTCCGACACGTCGCCAGTATAGGGAATCGCAGTTCCTTAATTCTCTTTATTCGTAGATTTGAAGATCATTACATTTGAAAATTTCATTCTGGCAACACTGCTTACTGTGTTTCCTATGGAAAGCCGGTCCGGGAATCGCGGAAATTGTCCGGTGTCTAATATTTATGTGCCCTAACCCACTAACTTAATTGGCAAGCTTCTCTTATTAACAATAAAAACTTCTTAATTTTCAAGTTGACAATTGCTAGTTTTTATTAATTGTATTTCAGTTGTATTAATACTTCATTTTCCTCACACCTTTTTGCCACTAAATTTATTAAATACACCTCTGCATCAAAAGGATTCGTGAAAGGCTTTTTTTACCAATATTTGTATCTGTCCAAAAATGTCTTCTTACATCTAAAAAACATTAACTTGATAATGAAATTGTTAAATATAATAGTTATTTTTCCGCAACTCTCTAGAAAGTTAACTGCTTTTGGTCATTTTTTGAGTGGAAAATACATATCTACTGGTCTAGCCCTGTAAAATCTATACTTGTCACTTTTCGTTGACAACAGTATCTGATGACAATTAAAAATGATTAATCCAGTACTTTTTGAAAGTAAGAGTTTGACAACTGTCAGTTGAATTTTATGAATTTTGTTTGCAAATGAGTTCAAGTTAAAATGTTTTTGAGACTGGCAAGGACGCTTGCAGAAAAAATATGTTACGCAACATATCCGGAAAGTATGGGCGAGCTGGCAAGCCATTGTAATCACCTAAGTTGCAACTCAAAAGCTGCTCTGTTAATTTTCTGCATGTCTGTGTATCCACAGTCCGTCCTAAATAAAATATTTATACATTGTACTGATTCTGCGGTTGGCTCCTTGTGAAACATTATTAAATATTTTAAATAAACAAAGAAAATTTGCTTTTAAATGTTTCAAAATTGTATTTTCACTCTACACGTGTTTCGGCTTTTTAGGCCCTTTTCAAGAGTACAAATGAGAGGTACTAAATTATAATTTGAGTTCCTTGCTTATATATTGAATGTTACATCTGGCAACTTATACTAATAAAAATGGTTTGAAAGATTTGGAATTTTTTAGAAAAATTAAATTACTTTATCTAAAATATGGTGACCTGCGAATATTTGTTGTTTATTTGTAATCGTTTTTTTATTTTTGGAAGCTTTCTTAATTTATAATATTTCTAGTAAGTCTAATTTTTTGCTTTTCTTTTCGGAATGAAGTAATTCTACATTATCCATATTTATAAGTGATTGTTTTCTATACAGTGTGTTGACATGCCGGTGCTATATACGTTGTTTACAATAGACTTTTTTATGCTCTTCAAGTCGCTTTTTTATGTTACGTCCAGTCTGGCCAATGTATATAGCGTCGCAGTCACTACATTTTAGTTCATACACTCCTGTCTTTTGTAGTTTTCCTGTTTTATCCTTATTGTTTATTAACGTTTTTCCTAGGTTATTTTTATTTACAGATATTGTTTTGCAACCTAATTTACTTAATTTATTGCTGACTTTATCACTAATTCCAGGTCTATAATTAATACATTTATGGATGATATTGGCGTCTTGTACAGAACCAGCATTAAACTCTTTATACATATTTTTCTTTTGTTTTGTTTTTATTTATTAAATTATCTATGATACTTTCTTTGTATCCATTATTCCTTGCTATTTGTTTTATTGTGTTGACTTCTTTTTCAAA
The DNA here is from genome assembly GCA_029963845.1 of Rhamnusium bicolor. Lineage (NCBI taxonomy): Eukaryota > Metazoa > Arthropoda > Insecta > Coleoptera > Cerambycidae > Rhamnusium > Rhamnusium bicolor. The sequence goes on along the minus strand of JANEYF010005084.1, from coordinate 172,844 downwards.
ATTGTTACTTAAAGGAAAGGTTAGCAGACGGTAAACAAAACTATGAAACGATGACATTTTTATTTGGAAAGACTGGTTAGAACAATTGTGTATTACTGTATCTGTACAGGTAGGTTTACGGTAGATATCGAATTCTAAACAACAATTATGATTTTTTATGTTGACGTCTAAAAAGTTTAAACCGTTTTCATTTTCTTTTTCTAACGTGAACTGAATTTTTTCATTAAAGGAGTTAAGTAAATTTAAAAATTGATTTAACTGTCTCCAGACCTTTCCAAATGCAAAATACATCATCTACATAGCGTATCCAAAAGAACACATTTTCTATTAAAATGTTTTTGGTGTTGAATAATTTATTTTCAAAATCTAACATGAAAATTTCGGGTAATAAAGGAGAGATTGATGAACCCATCGGTAATCCGTCTAACAACTTATAAATTTCTCCGTTGAATTTAAAATAATTTTGGTTAGTGCAATTTTTAATAATGATATTTAACTATTTTTTTTCTCTGCGCTTATATCTGAATTATTTATAAGTTGGTCTATTATATTAAATAAAGTTTGTAGTGGAATTGAAGTAAAAAGACTTTTCACATCAAAAGATACTAATTTCGCATTTCTAGGAATTCTTAGGTTTTTAACTTTTTCTATGAACTGAAAGGAATTTTTTGATTAAATATCTCGATTCAAAATTTATGAGAGCAGGTAGTAAAGTAAAGTAAAGTAAGTAAAAAATTCCAAATCTTTCAAACCATTTTTATTAGTATAAGTTGCCAGTTGCCACATTCAATATATAAGCAAGGAACACAAATTATAATTCAGTACCTCTCATCTGTACTCTTGAAAAGGGCCTAAAAAGCCGAAAATACAATTTTGAAACATTTAAAAGCAAATTTTCTTTGTCTATTTAAAATATAAAATTTTTGCAGAATAACGTATTATTTTAGGCCACAAGTTAGACGAGTACCTACTTAATATATAAAATATTACCATAAATACAAAATTTATGCTAGATCCTTAAAACTTGCATTAAATTACGAGTCCAATGGAATAGAGTTCTGTCCATCTCAGAGGTTACATAAACGGACCAACAGATGTGCAGTGTCGTCAGGGAATTTATAGCGGCATAAACACAGTTCATGGTCTGCCACCGGATTCTCTCAATGCTTTGCTAAATTTATGTCTATCGTCAATTATTTATATGTGTTAAGTTTAAGCTTAAAATAAGTGGACTGTCATTACAATTTTTGGCATTTGTTTACTAATTCAATATGGCCAGTAGTTTATTTTTGTTTTTCATTTTATTTTAAAATTTGTCGTTCAAAGTCATGTGCTGTGTAGATATTTTATGAATAAAGCGCGTGAATTTTAGGACACGGGTGAAAAGATGGAGTAAGCTTCAGTGTCACTATTGGTAAAAGTAACCATCTTCATCATTTGTACGCAGCATAATCCATATGATGATAACATGTCCTACCTTAGATTACTGTTATTTACGACAAATACTCAAGAATCGCTACTACTAACTTAGAGTTAAAAAAGTCCAAACCGCCAATAAACAAATACACAGTGGCGGTTCGTGGGTCAAGAGATAGGGAGGTCAATTAGAAAAGTTTACTGTATAACCTACCTTTTAAAGTGATTTAAATTCCAAGTCGATCCTCCGGTCTTTTTGAGATGCAAAGTAGTCAATTACTTTTTCATTAAAGTCTTTTATCTTCTTTATTAATGCCCTTTCTATAGTAAGCATAGCTAAAAAAGATAACCTTTCCTGACCCATGGTATTTCTTAAAAATGTCTTTATTCTTTTTAAGGTGGAATAACAACGTTCACTTTCGACGGTAGTCATAGGTAGAGTACACAAGATTTTTTTATAATCTTTAAATCGATCTGCGTGAAATAACTGAGACACTGCTAAATGATTACTGAAGCCAAACCTGTTTTTGATCTCAGATGTAATTATATCACAAACTGCTTATGATATTCTCCTTTTTGATTCATCCGTTTTACATCTCTGGACAGATTGCATGGATGTCTCCTCCAAATAGTTATTCAAAATTTTATTTCTGATGTCTTCAATTTTACTATTAAAAACGCCAATACACTTATTTATTGTTATGACATCGATATTACATTTTTGTAATTGATTGAACAATATATCACAATGAGGCATAACTAAATGAAAAAAATTTAACCAATAAAGAAAATGTTCATTTTGTAAGTAGTTTTTTAAACCAATAGCTTGGTTTAGAGTGTTGTTTTCTGATTCATTATCAATGATTTTTTCTAAACAATCTAATAATTCTATTCGATAGATATAAACAGTCTCTATGCACTTTGTATTAAAATTCCATCGTGTTGGAGCCGCTTTAGGTAATCTCACCTTAACAACATTATCTAACACGGCTGTTTTTATTGGTGATTTTCCAAAGAATGAAGAAAAGCTATATAAATTAGAAAAAAATTGTATGCCTTTTTCCTGACTTGATGCTTTTTGTAAAATTAAATTTAGTTGTTGAGCGTAACAATGAATAAAATTTGCTGAAGGATAACTTTTTTAATTTTGGCTTGTACACCTCCAAAAGCATCACTCATTACTGATGCTTCATCGTAACTCTGTGCTATCAATTTTTCAGGACTTTCATTAATTTTCAGACATTCTAACTCTTTCAAAATTACATCTGTCAAATGTTGCGATGTCGTTCCTTGAGGCTGAATAAATTTCCAAAATCTTTCACATACAACACCGTCTAAAACGTATCTAAACACAAAAACTACTTGTACTTTATTGGAACTATCTGTGGTTTCATTCACTTGAACTGCAATGAAGTCAGATTGATTAATTTCAGATTTTATTTCTTCGTGAATAATCGCCAGTATCGAATCTAAAAGTTCATTTTGAATTGCCTTCGAAGTGCCCTTAAACACAGTACTGTTTTGCAAATGGTCTTTAAAAATGGTATCTAGTTCAGATACAAAATTTACTAGACCTCGAAATATTCCTGGGTTATCAGAGGACTCAGTTTCGTCATGTCCGCGTAGTGCTAGCTCAAAAGCTCCACAGAATAATACACAGTCTATTATTTTATTTTGTAATATGTATATGTAACATGTAATATGTTGTGAGTTAATTAAACCACATACATTTGTATTTGCTCTTGACTAACTGGATGAAAAAATGAAACAACACACAAACTGTTTAACGACGTTTATGTACTTGCAATAAAACTTAACATGTTTTTGCGACGAGGTACAAATTGAATCTGCCTGTATGCATTATTTTATAAAAGTAACAGGAATATAGGGTAAAATGGATCTGACCTTATTTTTTGCTGAACTCGCCGCCTCTGATACCCTGATGGTTGATGCGATACCTGATGCAACAATGCTCTGATGAATCACTACGACACTTATTCTTTGTGCTTATTTAAAATGTTTGTTGAATAATATCACTGTATTAACTGATGTTAATTGCAATTATTAATTAATTCTTCTTGTGTTCATACCATATCGGCTAGAAGGACCATGTAATATATTGTGAGTTAATTAAACCACATACATTTGTATTTGCTCTGACTAACTGGATGAAAAAATGAAACAACACACAAACTGTTTAATGACGTTTATGTACTTGCAATAAAACTTAACATGTTGTTACGACAAGGTATAAATTTAGCCTTTGAATTTCACTCGGTCTTCATAACCCAACTTATGTCCATCTTTCAGTTTTAATATATTTTGTACAATACTCGTATTTAATAGTAAACACCAAAAATAATGTTTTACTTAATTTCACGACAAATAGAGATATACTAATGAAATGTTCACAAATAAAAACGTTAAAAACAACGCGACAGAATTTACCGACCAACGCGTACCTAGTGAGTATTAAGACTGCTTTACTGAACTTCGTGCGATCGTGCGTTACCGTTTCCGTAAAATGTGTCCGGGACATTGTCCCCGCCAGTGTTTTCTGTCTCTTTTGCTTTCTGACGCATAAGTTTATTTCACTTTAATTCGTTGTAAATTCGGTCCGTAGCTAGCTTTGAGGACAAGTTGTGGATTGACCCAAGATTTTTAAATTTTATTAATGAATAATGTAATGAATATGAATGTAGCTCGGTGCTCGGAGGGGATACGAAATCCTGCGATCTAGATATTTGAATATGAGTATTGTGCATAGAATGAACTAGAAACTTTAATATATTTTTAAAGAATATTAAAGATGTATATATATTATATTTTTTAAACTTCAGAAAATGAATAGCTCTGTTTTTTTATTTGTATGTGGGAGGTCATTGACCAAATAACCCTATAGAAGAAGTCGCAGTACTAACTTAGAGTTAAAAAGTCCAAACCTCCAATAAGCAAATACATCGTATTTTGCAAAACAGAAGGGAATTGCATACTACAACAATAAACGAAGGAGAATTAAAACATAATGAGTGATAAGTGTATCCCTCTAATGATCACTACTCTTCGATAGAGAAGAGGTTTGGTGAAATATGTGATTGGCCCTGGTAGCGGAAATAGGCCGACGTTAAACAAATTAATAAAAAAAATAATAGAATGTAAGTGCGCAAAGGCATTTTGTGATAAAGGCTCAATTTAATTAGGGCAATAAACGAAAAAATATATATGTATTGTATTGCGTTAATCAAGAAAATACAAAAAAAATATATTAGATTTTTTTGGTGAAGAACCATTCGAGTATTTGATGGAAATTATTCAGTAATTATGCATATCCACTTGAATTTGAAAGACATGAATGTAATTTCATGTCTAAATCCAACTTGTTAATTACTGTCAATTAACTATAAAAAATAAAGTAAACATGTACTGAGTCATTGTACAAATATTTCTACGTGGAGAGCATGAGAATGAAACCCCTAAGGTGTGGTAGCTTTTGACAAGGAACCAATCAAATGTTTTTACACAATTTAACTACCTTCAAGCGTTTACGAGATATAAAGAATTTTTTGTAGATATGCCATTTTTTTAATAAGAACCAGAAGTTGGGAGAAACAATTTTTTTTTTCGATTTTTCGAAGATTTTTCTAATAACTATGCATGCTACGGCGTCAATGTCAGGCGAAAATTAACCTGTTTGTCTTTTGTCACAAGGACTTCAACTTTTTAGAATCCAGAGGGTATGTTAAGTAGTTACTTTTAATACTACAGTACAGTTGTGCATTTGTGCAACTAATTATTATCATTAAATAAAGCTCTTTTGCATTGTTGTTAAATTGACATTGACAACTGTCATATTTATTTAATTTCATTTGATTTTCTCATGTCAAATTCAAATATTTTATAATTTTTCTAATTATTTTATCTAGAGCTCGGGAGGTAGCGATAAATTCCAGAGATGACTCTAATGTAGATATAATATTATATTGTAAACACCTAATAAAACATTCTCCAACAATATGAAATGATAAAAAATATTATATTGTACTGTGCAATATATCTGCTTTCTTTATAAAAATGGAGCAAAATGTAAAGGTTTTTATCAGGTAATTGCAGCTATAAAAAATAATTACTTGCTGACCGACGGGGCTGGTTATTATCGAGTGTCCAATAGCCATTGATATATAGATATAGGCAGATCGCATTTACGCCCACTGCCCCATTGAAAATAATTACACCAATGACTTCGAAGTCATTGGAATCCACTCTAAATATGTAGTATTAATAAAATCTCTATGTGAATTACACGTAGATCCGTAAACAGTGCGAAATTAATGACAACGGAGTTTAACTTTTTTAAAATGTCCTCAGTTTTTGCAAGAGTGTATTAGTAGGCAGTATAACAATGTTCAGATACCAACGGAAACGACACTAAAGAAAAAAATATTTCCCACAGAGATGTGACAGTATTAAACAAAAAAAAAAATCTGACTGACTGAATGACAAATACGTCTGGATTAGCGTGAATGAAACCACCAATGTTTGCGACTGGAAGGTGGCAAATGTTTTAGTGGCTGTATTCATATTAGTAATATACTTTACTCTTGTGATCGCTAGTTAAAAATACATGTGCCTGTTAGTGTTACTTTTACCAATATTTTCAGCCATCTTCGTATCAACTTTAGAAGTTACCGAACTTGCCAAAATAACCATAAGGGAAGATATTGGTGTCATAAGTGCATGAACATATTTACGCAGTGACCCATCACCCAGCGTCAACTCTGGAATTGACGTCATTTATCCCCACCTCACGATTTCTAGTTATCACTGCCATAGGAAAAATATTGTATGAAACACAACACAAACACAACAAAAGTGATTTTGTTCGTGGGCTTCAGTCGGCTTCGCCTCCTTTGCAAACTTCTCTTCTTTTTCGCACTTGTGTCATAATAACTAGACACTTAAAAAAATATATTTGGAGCAACAAAAATTTCTTTGTATATACGCAACTAAACTTTTGTTTGTATAAAGAGAATTTACGTCTTCACATTTAAAAATGTTTGTTTGATTGAAGAAAATTATTTCGCTTGTGTAAATTTGTTTGGTCGAAATATAAACTCTTTCAACTCAAATATATTTATTCAGTTTGACTGAAACAGTTTTGTCTGCGCAAAACAAAAATTTTCTTAAAAAATTGCTCTCCAATTAAACGTGTTAGTTAGACAAATCTTATTTTAAGTTAAAGTAACAACATTTTAAAATAAGATATTTTATTATTTCAGTTAATTGCATGCTTCCTTCATGTGATACTTTTTACAGTTGTCATAAAATTGAAATTTTTATATTAAAAACAACAAAAATCTCAACCCAAGAAAGAAATATTTTGTCCTAAATTTATTTTTCTCTTGAATTGCACATTCTGTTTGTGACGGCCCAACCCCCCTCGTCTATTTTATTTAGGTTATCCTGGTTACGGCATCAGTGTGACAACTCAACCGCCCCTCGTATATTTTGTATTTAATTTATTACCCTTTTACTAAATCTCACCTGTCGTGAAGCGACAGGTAATACTTAGTTAATTAGTTGGCCTTTTTCGTGATCGTCTAGTTTTAGTGGTAGGACCCAAATTTGTTGTGTTATTGTAACCTCACAGGTATGTTTATAAAGTTTGGTATTACTTTGTTTCATTTATGAGATTTGATTTGCTTTAATTTGATTACATAATTTTTTAACAATTAATATGACCATTAATCTGCACTGCACTGATATATGTTTTAAAGAATGACTAGTATGAGTAAGATTTGGCTTTAGATCTGATTTACTTAGAATTCACTTTTGTACCTGAAAGAGAAATAAGTCAAGGAAACTCAAATAACGTTTTCACACCGTTTATTTTTATACTTAGACAACTGTCTATAAGAAATACATACACTTAGCTAGTTGAACCTGCAAAGCAATCAAACCTGGTTACCTGCGCGGAAACTTCCGCGTCGTAGTTTAAATAACATATGTAAAACCTTACATATGGTTGCAAGAGAAACTTCGCTTGTATGCGGCACTCGACCGTCCCCTGACAGAGAAGACGAACAGCTGCAAACGACCATGCTTTGATTAATTCGCGGGCTCGTTGCTACAGTGTGCAGTACTATAAATACGACGAACGCTTGCCAATTTATAATCGATGCATATGCGGAAACGTCCGACATATGACAGGCAACTGCTCGTGTTTGTGTACTTTGTCGAGTGTACCCCGCCTCCATGGCTTAAACCAAAGTGAAACAAACTAACCCGTAGAGTTTTGTGTAGTAGTTGGCAGGCGTTAACCGCACTTACCGCACGCATAAGGTAGCTGTGGCCATAAAGCATTAAACGTAGGATGTCTATCCCCGGACTCCCTGTCGCGAGACAAGGTCCACCGGTTAAAACACTCGGAGAGTCAAGGAAGCTGCATGTTGCATTATCGACATCTGGCTAGACTAATCTGCCAGCCGACCGCTCGAGATCCGCTCACAAGGAGTGAAACTTGATTAATTTACCGACATTGCAGATTCAACTGAACACTATGTATTATGTCCATTATCTTATTTTGACCTAACTTGATTTGGAAAAATGAATGAAAGTTCCAACTATTATTACTGATCCTATCTGAATTAATATAGGCTGTACTAGTTATTAATAAAAATGTATTGAGCAGTGCATTATAACAGAAAAACTCTATCTGGAAATCATTTGGTACCACCGGTCTAATATTGTTAAAGACCGCGAAACCCAAGCATGTAGAGTCGTACTTTGATTAGCGTTGCCATTTCACTCGTAATAAAGAAATTGAATTAGTTTAATGAATTTTAGTGACCTCGAGTACGTAGTAAATGGCAACGCAGTATAAAAATTATTTAAATGCCATCCTTACCAATTCTTGTATACACGGAGAGTTCCGTGGGGCCCAATCCCCGGATTCCCGAGTAACACCTGAGTTACTCGTCTCCATGTCGACGGCGGCGTCGGTGGCTATTGCACACTAATGAAGCGCGGCTTCCAATGCTGGTGACTAGTTATAACTCCGAGACAGAGCCTCTCTCTTATTTCCCGATTCCGTAGAACCAAAGAGGGGCTTGGGGCTGTCAGAGAGTTGATCTGGAGCACAACGATATCACAGAGAGTCGTACAATCTCTTCGTACCCGATTTCCTTAGAACCAAAGCGTAAAGCTTGGGGTTGTCAAAGAGATGACACGACTCTGCCACGGAGAGCTGGACAATCTCTTCGTACCTGATTCCTTAGAAGGTCAGAGATGTGACCTAGATTGTATGAAATCTCGCGTATTTATATGATTTCCCGTGAGTGAGTTCGCTGTTCAAGCCCGCAAGATTGATGGAGATAGCCAAACGCTAACTTGTGTTCTTTAAACTAAAATTTAACTCAAGATGCTTTAGGTGAAAAGTGATATAATGACTATGTTTGCCTTTGACCCTATTCTTAGTAAAAACTCTTACAACTCTACGTGTTTACGTCGGTTTGTTTATGCTATCATTCTCGGCTGGAGAATGCTTTGAGATTTTGTACAGTTTTGTCAACGTTTTAAAATATTCCATGAATACTGTGTTCTTTTACTTAGCTGAATAATTTAGACTCTATAGTTTGAATGCATACGTTTTCTGCCAAAATTCTAAGAAAATGATTTAACCTTTTTCTGTAATAATTAATTTGGAATTTAATGATATAAGTGCTTGGAAATAGTTTAGTTTTATATAAAAATTATAGGAAATTTATTCGCGATGAAGCAGCCCAGGGCTGGGGTGCTTCACTGTTATTTGATAAAAGTAAATTTGTTAAATGTAATAAAACTATTTTGTTGATACAAATGAAGTATCTTAAATCTAATAAAACATTGTTTTGAATGTCCGCACAAGAAAATTGCTCTCAATACAATGTAAGTTTTAATCTGTGTAAGAAAACATTGTTCTTTCAAATATTTAAGCAATTTTACATAAACAATAATTTAATAAATTTGAAACTAATAGGATACATCAAAACTTAAATTCTCTTTATACAAACAAAAATTTACTTTGAGTATATACAATGAAATTTTTGTTGCTCTAAATATATTTTTTTAAGTGCGTATTCATGATACAAGTGTTGAAAGTGTCATTTTATTTTGTGAGTGGAGAAGTTTACCAACGATGCGAAGTTGAGTGAACTAGTCCCACAAACAAAAAAAACTTTTAACACGTTTTTCTCGGCGACAGTAATAATAACTAGAAAATTTTTAAACATATATTCAAGTTGACATTTAAGAAATTCAAATGAAATCAAATGTTGTCATAGTCACTTTAACAACAATGCAAACGAGCTTTATTTAATGACAATAACTGGTTGAACAATTGAATATTTTTACTTTTAACACGCTTCCCCATAATACGTATACCATTTTTAATTTGAAAAAGTAACGTTAAATGGTACCACTTATAATAGCGGTTGTAGAAAAATGATTACTTTCTACGATCATGGAAAAAGTGGGTCATTATTTACTAATTTTCAGTAAAACTCTTTCTCACACTAGTGCAGTAGTAGTATAGTACGAGAAGTTGGTACAGTGACGGGGCATGTGGGGTAAGACAGTACATGAGGGTGGGAAATGTCTAACACATGGCATCTTCCGTCTTTTACACTGCTTGCATTAAAGCGAAAAAGATGATAGTTGTTTTTGTTGGTACGCGACTGAGGCGGAGTTTCACTTACATTCTGTGATAGTTCAGGGCCTCACTTAATTTTGTTACTGATTTGTTTAGCATAATTATTTTATATCTGTTTATTTGCTCGTGTGTTTTTAAAAATAATTTAAGAAGGTTATCCTGTTGCAGTGAGTTGTGTAATATATGGTAAATGTAATATTATAAGTAATAATTATTTTATAACTGTTTATTTGCTGGTGTGTTTTTGAAAATAATTTAAGAAGATTATCGTATTTAATGTTTGTGAAAATGAAAATAATAGTGATTACAGTGATAAAGAAAATCAAAGTTCATCAGTATTTTCAGCAAGAAAAAATCGACTACTTTTGAACGAGCAAGCCAAACAAATTTGCTTTAATGTTTACAATAATCTTTTGAAGCGACGAGCTAATGACCCTAATTTGTATCATTTAGATGTACTAGGTGAAAGAACATCTCTGTCTAACGTTCCCCGTCCCACAATACACAAACTGGTGAAAGAAGGTGCCCTTCTAAGAAAACTTATAAGAACTTTAGTTTACGACGCGTATCAGAAAAATAAAATCCCAACTACTGACGTGGTAGACAGAAAACTAAAAGAAATGGATTACCATCTAAAATATACCAAAAAATTTAGGAACTTGGCTGAGAAGAATTGGATATAAATATCAAACTATTAATAAACGCATGGCGATTATGCAAAGCAGACGAATAGTGGATTGGCGAGATTCATATCTAAAAGAGATAAAAGAGCTCAAAACAGAAAACAGACCAATTTATTATCTAGATGAAACTCGGTATGATACTTATGATACCGTAAAAAAATGATGGACTGATGGATCTAGGAAATGTCAACCAATTTCATTGCCTCTAATAAAGGGACTCGGTTGGATATATTACACTGTGGATCAGTTGATGGATGGGTTGATAATGCATTGAAACTGTGAGGAAAAAACACGGAAGACTGTAACATGGATTACCACAAGAACACGGAGAGAGAAATATTTGAGGAATTGTTTGAAAATACCCTAATTCCAAAATTAAAACCGAATAGCATTATTGTTCTTGACAATGTGAAGTACAATTCGAGACAACTATATAAAATTCCTAACAAGAGTTCTACTAACCTGGAGGGAAATTTTTTTTAATGGAACATGATCTCTATTATGAGAAAAATTACAATAAAGCACAATTCTTGGAAGTATATTATACACTGTAGCCGAGAGATATGGCCACAGTGTTGAGATTACCGCCATATTTCTGTATTTTCAACCCGCATGAATTAATTTGGTGTAAATTGAAGAAAAATGCCAGAAAATGAAATACTTTTCCGAAATTCGATAAAAACAGTCGTAGAGTTAATTCAAAGTAAAGTGTCGAAAATGAACAAGGAAGATTGGGAAAAATGAATTAGGAAAGTAATTACAATTGAGGATGATTTTTTAAAATTTGTTGAATGTCATATAATAGTGCAAATAAATTTATTATAAATTTGAACGAGGATAGCAGTTCATCTGAAAATGGAGGGTGAGAAGGGCGTGGATTCAGAGAAAAAACGATGTTAGGTGAGGCAAATTGAAGTGATGTGAAGTAAAGAAGTGAATTTTTTGATATCAACTATATTATTTATTTCCGTTTTTGTGCCTTCGTAAATCAGTGCTTGAGAAATATTCTTTTTTCAGGATGTTATTCTTTATTAGTATTATTTTTTTTCATTTTGACAAAAATGTATCTTTTTATTTTTATTATAGTAATACCTTTACTATTAGAATTTATTTCTAGTCTACTTATTGAGAAAAATATTTGTTTCTGTTACTACTTTGAGAATATATTCTTTGTTTTTATTTTGTTTTTAAAAGTTTCTTGTTACTTTTTAAATAATTTCTTTATTCTAAACCTACACTGAAAAAGTAAACGAGCGACAATACAGATGAATCCGGCTCTGTGTTATGTAGTGTCTTACCTCGCACGTCCCGTCACTATAGCGATTTCTCCTACTATATATTAATCAACGATCAAGCGGAGCAAGTAATGATGTCTATTATTCACGAATGTGAAATTCATCCTAGTGGATAATAGCCATCATATTCGAGTAGAATACCTTATCCACGACAATTAAATAATAACAATTTTTTGTAAAATTTCGCAATAAAAACACACTGACGTTTCAAATCAAATAGCAATTACGCGCTTTACCTGACATGTCATGGCATATTCGGTGAAATTTTAATAAAAAATTTCAGAACCACTGAATAATGAAACTATTGTTCACTGCAGTGAATACTGGATAACATTATCCTTGAGGAAACATATATATAATGGGTAATAAATAACACCAAGTTATTACTTATTTTCTAATAAAAAATTACCAACCAGTTTCCGTAATAATTATTGTTCCTGAAAATTCTTGACAGTTACCTTATTTTGGTAATTTTCATAATCGATTTGTAAATATTAAAACCTATTATTTAGCCATAGGCATTCAACTAATTTACGTTTTTTTGCAGCGTGTTTTCCTTTCATTTCTATTTCTAAAGTATTATGATATATTTTCAAACACAATAACCCCACATTAACTTTGTTACTGTGTCTCAAGATACGTGCACACACTTTTCTACGAATAAAGGATGTTTATGCTTCCGCAGGATGAATTGATTTGTTTATGTTAAACAGGAATATACAAAAAGAAATAGCATACTGTTAATACATCACGTAACGTATACAATGCGGAAAAGAAAAATAAGTATAAATAAATAATTACAGCAATACATTCCCAAATCTAACATACATGTGACAATCATTATCAATTGTAATTTATTGTTTTCAACTTATTTTGAAAATAGTTGGTAAACAACTAACATCTGTAACATCAGCATTCTTTTATGTCAGGTAAACATTATTTAATACAAACTTTTTTATTAAAATTTTGTGTTACATATACGAGACAAATACGACGATTTTTTATTACTATTTAACGTATGCTGTGGAAAAGAAAAATCAGTATAAATAACTAACTGCAGCAATATATTCCCAAATCTAACATAAATGTGACATTACCAACTGTAATTTATTGTTTTCAACTTGTTATGAAAATAGTCGGTGAATAACTGCATCTCTAGCACCAGCATTCTTTCAGGTCAGGTAAACATTATTTAATATAAACTTCTTTTTTTACAATTTTTTGTTACATATAAACATATATCAGACACATTTTTTAGCAAAAATGTATCCGGTTTCTTCCTTGATAATAGCATCAATTACATGCCATATTTCATTTTCCTCAATCAAAAAATTCTTCCCTTACGCATGCGAAGGTAGTAACAACCTAAAAATGACACGTATAAACTGTCATTTTCGATTGAACGATTTTAATAAAAATTAACTGGGCTCTACCGGTCAATGTCAAAAGGCCATATATAAAGTTCCAGATTGATAGCTCAAATAGTTTTGGCTATAGTTACTTGTCTCTATCAAGTAACTATAGTTTTGGCCTACAGCGTGAACAAAATCCAGTGGACAGACAGACAGACATCATCACGAAAACTATTTTATTGGCATTAGGGGACTTTAAAACGTGAATTTCGTTGAAATCTTGAGTTTCGTTATTACTGTACTTTATTTTATGGAGAAAAAAAAGTAAAAACATTCATTCCCTTACGATGAACTTTTCCTGGGATATGGTTTTAATGAACGCTTACAGTGTAATTCCCTTACGATGAACTTTTCCTGGGATATGGTTTTAATGAACGCTTGCAGTGTAATTCCGCAAAATTTCGACCCGCGCTAAATCAGAAATTCGGCCTGAAACAGCTAAACCTTCGAACACGGTTAGGTTATTTTCACGTAGAAAATCACATATTTTAATTTCAGAAAAATTACGACTGACATATTCTTTTGCAATTTTACGTGGAATGTATCATACACGAAGATTAATTTTTTCATTGTAAATTCAAAAATAAAAAAGTTTTCCCACTTGTATATTCAATCCGGGGACACATTTATTAAATAATGAATAGGCATAAATCTTTCAAAATTACTCTAATCTAATCTATTAAACAGTACCTTTACGAATTTAATTTATTTGTTGGTTTATAAAATAGTATATAATAGGTAACAGAACCACAAAGTATAAATAAAATAACTAAGATAGTTTTTTTTAATATAAAAGATACTAGAACATTCATAAAGTAACTAAAGTTACAATTACTTTTTATCTTTGAAAAAAGTAACTGAGATACAGTATCTTAGTTACTACAAGTATCTAATTTTCATTATCTTTTTTCTCAAAACACTCCAGCACTGCCGATAGTTTATAAAACGTAGACCTAAAATAAAACTCAACCATGTTTCTGCTCCCATTCTGGTTACAATAATTGTAACCAGTTATGCCTAATACATTTACTGTAACTAGAGCTGTAATTATTATAGCTCTACTTAGAGTAAATGTATTGTGCATACCTCAATATGAAAACAAGAAGTTCAACATTCCAAACGTTTCAGCTCTCAGCTCTGAATACAGTAAGCGCTTTCCCAAGTAAAACAACGTGTCAATAATTATCGATAATTAAATTAATTCGATTTAAGAGAAACAAAATATGTTTCTTGAAAATCACACGAGCGCTTTAGCGCGGTAATCCTTAATTAAACGATTTGTATTTGTTAAGATTATTTTTTGAAAATAAAGCATTCAAACCATTTAAATAATTATTTATTGTCAATGTTAATATTAAACTTACAATTAATTGTTACAAGATGTTTCTACCCACCTTCTTAGCTCCTTTATCTATTAGGTATCTAGGTATCTAGTCATAGAAACGTAACGAAACATTGGTGATAAGTTGTAACATTACAACACCTTTATTGAATAGGATACTACAATTTTTGAAACAATGTCAGTTAACACCTTGATCTATCTATCCCTTCAATTATTAAATGCAATATCATCTAAATTTAATTCCTTGTTCAGTCTGACAAACAATGACATTTCAGTTGATGTATGTATTAATTTGCTTTTGGTAACTATGGAAACAAGATCACATCTGTAGTGCTTTTCATTATTGATTAAAACTACCGATAACAAAACGAAATACAAAAACGAAAACGGGCTTATGTCCAATCATCAACCGAAATACAAAAACGAAAACACAGTTTTTGTTTATTAATATACGTCTTAGAACGAAGCAAAAACGTTTATTTTATATTGAATGAAATAATCGCATAAATTTGCGAAAAGCACTTACACATTTTTAAGATGACTTAATTGGCTCAAGTCTAATAATAAATACTGAACTAGGTATTTAATTGTTTATTGTGGGTAAATGTTAACTTGCATGGTCTAACAACAAATTATAATGAAAAATACAAAATTTTGTTATCGTACAACTTATCGCGTAATGATAGATGATAATATGGAATGTTTAAATTAAATACATCATACATATATTTTTTTACGAATATTACTTTGTTGCTATAACAATATCATTTGTTGATGGCAAATTTGACCTTTATATAGCTTAAATAATATTTCTTATTTAAATAAAGATATATCTAAGGACAGATGTGCAAATTGGGGTCACAATTTTATCATATTTAATTCTAACAGGCTATCTTTTAGCTCAGCCGCGTGCCTATAGCTTTTTAAACATAAATTAGAGTAATAAAAAACTAAGTAGTCAGTGAGTTATAAAATTGATATAGAGTGTAATCATTAGATGAAAAACGTATAACACTACTAACAAAATTAAATTAAAAAATGAGGAGCATTAACAATTAAATTATTATTTGGTGAACTGAAGATATATCTGTTTGCATATTGAATTAAACGTGGTTTCTATAAAGGTATCGCTCTGTATATATAAATCATTCATATTTTCAAGGGATCTGCTATAAATCCCTATAAATCCTTATTGCGATTAATGTTTCAAAATAAATCTAATGAAATTTTTACATCGCAGTTTTATTTCTTAATTACATGTACACAAATATGTATATTGGTTTAAATAAAAAACGAAACATCTACAGAAAATTGAGGAATTTTAATGAAACTTTCCCAAATAATGTTATATTTTATATTCCACATACTTTATGGAGCATTAGTAGGCTAGTCAGCGATGGCATTATGAGCGGGAATAATTCCGAACCAGCTGGAATTAAAAAAACATGTAGTTAATAAAGTTAAAGATGGCTAAATTCTCTAGAAAAAATATTTTATAGATTTTTGTTCTTTCTTGTCTATTTCGGAGAAATAGGAGTCGAAATATTACGTACCACTAAATATTTACTTAAAGTCGAACGTACTACTTCATTTTCTATCCATTAACTCACACAATTTGGGCTAGATGAAAATTACTTCACTGTTTAATGTTTTTTGTCGCTATACATTATTTTTGTTAAGCCCAGTCAAAGAAACATTTCGTTTAGTGTACTCGTTTCCACAGCATCTTGAGATCGAGTACTCGGCGCGTTTCTTTCAAATGGTATCCCAAGAAGACCTAGTCCATTAAACTATCTTAAATTTGTTTTTAAGTTGATGCAGATCATTATTTGACTTTATACATAATGTGTCTCATTTTTTGAAGTTTACTGAGAATGGTAGGAACCTGCAATCTTTGGAGCATACGGTGCCGTAGATTAGATTTTGGTTTAACATCGAGAAATCTCACATAGCACATATTTGGACGCATATTTCTTCAAAATAAGTAATAATAACAATAATAATAATAATAATTTTTAGCTAGAGTTTCGTATCCACAATCTCTTAATGTAGTTTTATTAGTCGGTTTGGATAAAATTAGTAAAGAAAACCTCAAATTCTCATTTAGTCGACGTTTCGACAAAATTTATTGTCTTCCTCAGGACTACAACATATAACGTAAATTATGTATAGATTCAAATAATTAAAGATGTAAAACATGTAAACACACAGTATGACTCTTTTTTTATTTTATAGATAACAATAATTTAAAAATTTAAAAAATTAAAATTAAAAAGTAAATAAATAAATACACTAAGTTATAAGTGACAAAATGAGGAATAAATATATTATTTAAAAAGGTAAACAATTATTTTTGTTTAAACATAAAGTAACAAAAAAGTAATAAAATATTAGATTAGGAAATCACGCTTACCTAATGAGGTCTTTGGTTTTTCAGTCAACATTTATTTGACGATTATGATTATGTTGACTGAAAACCAAAGACCTCATTAGGTAAGCGTGATTTCCTAATTTAATATTTTATTACTTTTTTTGTTACTTTATATTTAAACAAAAATAATTTTTTACCTTTTTAAATAATATATTTATTCCTCATTTTGTTACTTGTAACTTTGTGTATTTATGTAACTTTTTAATTTTAATTTTTTCAATTTTTAAATTATTGTTATTTATAAGATAAAAAAGAGTCATACTGTGTGTTTAAATGTTCTACATCTTTATTTATTTGAATCTATACATAATTTATGTTATATGTTGTAGTCCTGAGGAAGAGACAATAAATTTTGTCGAAACATCGACTAAATGAGAATTTGAGGTTTTCTTTACTAATTTTATCCAAACCGACTAATGAAACTACAATAATAATAATAGTACAACGATGTAGACTTAAGGACGAGGGTTAGCCTTAACACTAGGGCTAACCTAAAGCCACAAGACCTGGCTAGAATAGACGCAGTCATCGATGAGGAACTTCCAGAAAATGCAGATCTTGCAAATCAACTATGCCGTGTACAACGCCGCGAAGCAACTCCTTCCCCGTGAGAGGTCAACCAATCACGGGGTGTGTACAAAAATCGAGGACAAGATACAGTGGCCAGACAGCACCCTTCTCGGATCCAGATTGTAGTAGAATACACGAAGAGTGGTGGTGAGTTTACTCCCAAAATCTGGCACATAGCAACCGAATTAAGACGTTAACACCATACTCTAAATCTGACAGTAATGCTTACCATCAAGCAGCACTGTCTAGATAAGATCCGAGCGCACATGGCTGTAAAGAAAAAGTTGAAGAGGAGGGTAAGGAGTATGGAGCAAAACAATTTGTTCCGTACGAATCCTTCCCACCTCTTTCAAGAGCCACAGAGTGTTGAAGATAATCCGCCGACTGTAGAAGATGTCGAAACCTTCTGGAAGGGAATCTACGAAACGACGCGACCAATCAATAGGGACACTCCAGCAATTGCACACTTCGAGGTTCTGTGCCACAGACATCTTGAAGAGCCAGAAGAAGTGTGCCCGGCAATCAGTACGGAAGATATCCAACAAGCGCTTGTTGGTACCAAGAACGTTGCTGTCCCGGGTCCAGACGGCTTTAACAACTGATGGTGGAAGAAATTTCCTTCCACTCACCGCCGTCTGGTGCGAGTTTTCAACTCATGGTTGAACGAGGGGCAGCAGATTCCGGACTAGTTCGTCGAGGGACGTACTGTGCTTATCCCCAAAAAGGGGGATCTTTCCGATCCGAAGAATTATAGGCCGATCACTTGCCTCAACTTCTACTACAAGATATTCACACGTATCTTGTATGCTAGGACACTGAGGTCTGTTGATTGATTACCCCAAGGCATTTGATATAACATCGCATGAGCTATTGTTGCACTTGCTCGAATGTCTTGCAGTACCAGCACCACTAGTCAGATGCATAGAACAACTGCTACCGCTCTGGAACACTTGCTTCTCCATAACATCAGGTGCACAGCGGGTCACGACAGAGCAGGTAGCATTTAGGAGAGGAGCCAGGGTGACTCTCTGAGTTCTCTCTTCTTCTGCATCTCACTACTACCGTTGTCTGCTGGGCTCCGCCAAACTCGCGGATATCAATGTGACCACCCAGAGACCGGAGACATAAGGCCATGCATCTATTTTATATGGATCACTTTAAACTTTATACCTCGGGAGAGCGCGTACTACAAAACACACTTAGGGTGGTTGAAGAATACATGCAGGCAATTGGTATGGAAGTCGACCTAAAGAGAGGACGATGCGGGGAGTTCTCTGAAGATGTGCAGCCCGCAGACGGAAGCATCCGAAGACATCTGGATGCCGGAGAGACCTATACATATCTAGGTGTGCAACAAAGGCACATCTAGGATGTAAAACAAATAAAGGATTCTCTCCGCGACAAGTACAGACACCGTCTCCGAAAGATTTGGTCTTCCGAAGTTTCGAGAAAAAACAAGGTGTCTGCAACTAATACGCTTGCCATTCCAGTTCTGCTCTACTCCTTCGCAGTAGTAAAGTGGACGGTGGATGAGCTGCACCAATTAGACTCTTGAGTCTGGAGTGTACGCATGGCAGAGTAGTACTGAGTATTGTATGTAACATCCTCAGGAGCTCAGATCCCCTCTTGCGGTGCGTAAAACATCACAAAACTGTAGGAGTGGGAGCAGGATTGTACAAAGCTGCAAAAAGAGCAGCTGATGAACTTAGTCTCGCATTCGACACCAGGCGAGGTGGCCGGCAAGATACTGATGTAGAGTCAGTCACTGAACTTTAGCCAAATCGCCTGAAAGCCTGAATTATAGCTGCCGAACAGAAAAATCTGTTTCGGCAGCATGTCGATAAAGCCCAGCATGGTGTCTTCTATAAGAACATAGAAACACTAGGTTTATCGACCAGGTTGACATTCGCCTTTCTATGGTCAGCCGGGCTTAAGTCGGAGACTGAAGAATTCATTATGGCCTGCTAAGATGATGTTATTAACACCTTGGTCTATCGTAGCCGCATGTGGCGTGTAGAGGTTCCTGATATCAACTGCAGGATCTGCCGTCAGGCGCCGGTATCGCTCATGCACTTACTTTCTACATGGCTCGTTTATGCGATTTTTGCCTACATCCACCAACA
Source organism: Rhamnusium bicolor (assembly GCA_029963845.1). NCBI lineage: Eukaryota > Metazoa > Arthropoda > Insecta > Coleoptera > Cerambycidae > Rhamnusium > Rhamnusium bicolor. The sequence continues at coordinate 152,886 of JANEYF010005084.1, read as the reverse complement.
TAACGCGGCGTTACGAGTGCTATACTATTATTTAAGGCACTGGTACGGTACTGGTAGACCAGATACCAGTACTGCCTTACATACCCGGAGATATTGCGTCCATTGTCGAGAACGAGAAATGCCTGATTTACTAGAACTAATCGTTTCCGACGGTCAGGCTAATCCAAGCCAACAAGCCTGACATAGTCCTCCTCGACCATCAACTCAAGATGATGTATGTTTTCGAGTTCTCGGCACCTGCAGAGAAAAACATCACCTTGAAGGAGGTGGAGAAACGGACCAAATACCGCGGTGTTCTGTACGAGCCCCAAGTACTGTACCTAGACTACTCAGTCAAAATGGTCGTCCTAATAATCGGTTTACTCGGAGAGATAAAGCCTACGCTACTCTCAGAACTGAAGACCATACAGGTCATTCTGAGTTCTCCCCGATTAATTTTTATTCAATTATATCCGTGGTATATGGTGGCCGAAGAAAATTTAGGGTACCCGGTGTCCCAAATATGAAATTTTTTTTCGGATTCCGACAAATGCGGGGTGGGGAATCGATCGGCGCCTCGAAAAAATATACGGGGTGTTTTTAATGCCGGAAACGAAAAAAGTGATTTTTCCGGAAAAATTGTAATGTTTCGGGTGATAAAGGGTCGAGGGCCCTTTCCGTGAGGGCCGTAAAGCCAAAACATTTCGACGTGTTTCGTGAGACTGAAGAATAGGCCAGCAGGGCCGATTCGACATTTCCAGAGGGCCGTTGTCCCTCTCATCAAACACCGCGGGCTGCAGGCGTTCAGCGTATTTTATTATTACCCGAAATACTTAAATAAATTAAATCTAAAATTAGTTTCACATTATGATAAAGGGAAATTTTGCTTGGTATATATACATGCTTCGATTGTATGGTTTTAATATTTTATTTTTGTTTCTGTATGTCAACCTAAGTATACGTGTTTTTTATTCATAATTGTAAATACATTTTAATCTTAAATGTAGTAAGTTCCTGATTTATACCCCTTCCAAAAAAATATTTACTACAGGTAAATAAAAATATTTCATTTGATTTAAATACTCTCATTCTCTACTGATTTATGCATATACTAATAAAAATGTAGGCTATATATTTATATACAACTCATTTTAATGATGAAAAACAACTCATTTATTTTATTTTGATTTATTATTAAGAAGTATTAAATTTAAGCTTACCCCATATCTCATGTCATCCAACTCCTTCATTAGACATTATTTATTTGTTTTGTAACATTTTTTTTTCAGAATAAGGTCTTCACTAACGCTTTTTGTGCTTAGTGCTATTAACTTACATTATAAATTCACAGTTAATATTGAGTTCTAGCCTACAAGGTCTATTGTATGTTTTATTTTTTTTGCCTGATATTTACATTCTCTAGAAATCCAGCTTTTATTACCCTATACTTGACACCAACATAATTTAATTTTGTTTCCTGTGGTTGAATGATTTTTTTAGAAATTTCTTTCCAAGTTCATTTATTTTGCGCAAATATTCAATACAGATACATTATGTTGTTTAGTTTATTTGATATTTAAGCTGTATCTTAAAAAATATATGAAGTACATTTGAGGACGTTTTAAAAGATGTCAACGGCAAATAAAATTAAATTAAATAGCAACTAATGATAATCCAGAGTTTGTGTCTTGTAGAGAATCTTTTTAACAAAAAAGTGAACTTCTCTTCTCCATTCATTAACGTGACTTTAAAAGGAGGCGAGTCTGGTACTGGCACTTAACTTCAAATCTGATGAACATTTTTAGAAGTAATATTAATAATCTTATTAATTAATAACTAATTTTATACGGAAAACTGGAAGTTAAAATTAAAGTTTTTTATTATTATACTGTAAATATTAAATTATTAATAATTATCCTTTTTCCTTGTTAAAGATTATAAATTATAAATTTCTATAAATAAGAGCCCCCTTCTTTCTAATTGGGGATATTGTCAACAATAATTTAATCAAGCAAAGAAATCCAACGTTTTTACTAAACATGATATTTCCAAATTTCTAAAAAAAGTGGACGACGAAAAATATTCAGAGGCGAATTCACGTACAATTGCGCCTAGGTACATTCAATTGTGCCCCATTAATAAACAATTTTTTTGCGGTCATTTATATGTACATACATTTAAACATATTTATTGCGTGTTTATTTTTGATACTCTTTGTTACTCTTTAATTATATTACATTATTACAAACTCGTTTGCAACCATCATAGACAATCATTTAAACAAAACTAACATTAATTAAAAGACTCTTTCTTTAGAATTTTTAATGATAGTTTCAATAAATATATCCTTTTCTATGTATTTCTGTTTCGACATCAAAGTTAACTTGAAAAAGTTAAAAACTTAAAGCATTGTCATTGCTAAAGAGAATAAATCTAAATCAAAACAGCGGTACTCTAATATTATTAGTGCGCGATAATTTTATTTGCTGAAAAAACCAATTTCCGTATTTGTTCATTTATTTTATATTTCTGCATTTTAGTGGCGCCTCTTTAAGTTTAGCGCCCTTAGGCCTCGGCCTCAAGGGCCTATACGTAAATCCACCACTGAAAATATCTATTATCAAAAGTACTATATGTATAACGTTTTTCTAAATGTTTTCTTAATTTTGTGAATTAGATGTGCTGGTGCTAGCCGAAGAAAAGAGTTCACAAACCTTACTGTGAAAAATGTCAAGGACGAAGGAAACGATTTCATTATACATTAACTACTAGGTACAAGAACAAAAATCGCCCGAGAGTTTTTTGTAACAGCTGGAGGCATCGAAGTATTGAATATATAGGAACGGGAAATGCATAAGGCAACCTGTATGAATAAATTCATTCGGAAAAATGTCCTGGAGTGGGTTGGAACCTTTGATGTGAAGATAACACTGACTTAATTTTCTACGAAACACCAAAATACTATATACTGCACTCGACGCGCGTTTCGCCAACCAAGTTGGCATCATCTGGAGATGATTAAAACTAAACTTATACTAACAATCTACTCTATTTATACCTAAACGGTTCACCGAACCGTGATCCACTAACCATAAAGCGGGCTATTTGGGATAGGCCTTCTGTTACTATTCATACTATTTTTACACTTTATGATTTCCAAGCTTTCAAATGCAGCCAGATGTCTAGTATTTCTTACATTCCTAATTAATCTTAAATTGCTTATATCTATTTTATGGTTGTTCTCAAACGCATGTTGCATGTTGGGCTACACTAGACTTATCTGTTCTACCATATTTGAGATGGGCCATATGCTCTTTGAATCTAGTTTGAATTGATTGTCTAATCTGTCCAACATATTTTTGTTGTTATTCGGAAGAATACCAAAAAACATAGTTTCTTATTTACAATTACTAGACATCGCTTCAGAAGAAAATCCACCAGACTATTGGCTGATGTAGAGGCAGACACTGTAACATTAAAGAGACATAGAGCGCGGCGGCTGAAAGTCTAATGTTGTGAGGCTGAAGGGTATGTTGAGGGGCATACGAAAACAAGAAAAAAATTGCAAGAACATTTGTAGGGAGGAAATGAACACATTAAAAATAACGGTCAAAGTATCCAACAATCAATTAACAATGTTACAAGATCTGAACAATCGACCTCGGATATAAATTTAACAAATTGTAAATATTGCACAATGAAAATATATTACTAGACATTTGACTTAATTTACTGCCAATATTTACTTTTCCCACTAGTGCGGAAATTGACTTTATTTCCTAACTCAAATTATTGGGAAAAGTAGATTTTTTCTCATAGAAATAGACAAAAATATTTATTATTTAGATGAAACATGGCTAAATGAAGAATATCCGGTTGGAAAGATGTGCCAGGATTTTTATCCTTCTAGATGTTGTTCCGTTCAAAAACGTCACTGTCCGGAATATAACGATAAATAGACACTAACCTCCAAATATCTATCTGGTTCCCAATTGTTTATAATAGAGTATTTTTAGTAGGTGAAGAATTTCTGTTTAACCTTTGGTCGATCTCATATTTATTAAGGCATTTTTTTAAGTTTTTACTTAAAAATATTCGTCGAACACATCTAGAACGTTGACCAATTGACATAAAATCACCACTGGAGAAAATTCGTCGATTAATTTTAACTGTGTCGAAGGTGGTTTTTTAGCATTCCAATCAAATCGCACGGGTGATTACCATGATGATATGAATAAGATGGTTTTATTAAGGATTATTTTGCACAAATATTGGAACTTATTTCACGCGACTCAGTAAAGTAACGAACAATGCTAGACAAATTGCACAACCAACAAATTATTGGCGAAAAGCTGTTATTGTTCAGTGGTTTTGAGGAAAGCGACTAGATTTTGAAGAAAATATGGTGAAAAGAAAAACTCAGCTATATGTAGTCCAGCAAATAAGTAGTTTTCGAAAGACAGTCTTGCGGGAAGTTTGGAGATTGGTGGGATTAATAGGTCTTAGAGAGCTATTTTCGAGGTCACAATTTGTGACTGAAATTGTTCGCCGGAACTTAAAAAAAAAACAAAAAAAAGTGCAAAAATATACTTTAGCTCAATTTTTCGAATTCATGTAAAACGTAGTTTTCCCGCAAGAATTAACGGAAAAATTTTACTATAACTTCAGTATTGCTGGCTTAAACTTCAATTCTTGTTATATATATATATATATATATATATATATATATATATATATATATATATATATATATATATATATATATATATATATATATATTTTACTTTTCAAAAAATGCGCCGATTTGAAGCCTTCAACATTATGGAGCAAATACAGCATGTTGCGATCTACACTCCAAATTAAAGACAATATCGACATTAAGTTTCCTAAATTAGTAGCTTTTTTAAAAAGGAAATCTGCTGGATATAAAGCCAAGAAAGCCAATACTTTTTCAAGGAAGGATATCAACAAGTTTATTGCAGAATCTCCAGATGAAACTTACTTACATATGAAGGTAAGATTGATCGTTATTGTTGAATAATAAATAAAAACGTAACGCAGCATTTTTTATTAGAAAGTATATATATGACAATTAAGTGACATTTTAGGCAGTTATCATAAGTGCATTTTCCTTTTTTCAGGTTGTGCTTATATTTGGAATTGCTGGGGCATGCCGTAGCGATGAATTAGTTAAAATGGTACTTGAGGATATCAGTGATAAAGGCGATATTTTGGTGGTGCAAATACCTGCCTCAACAACTAATATCAAAAGGACATTTACAATAACAAATGAGATTTTAAACGGAGTATCTGTCTTGGATATGTATAGAAAATATCTGGACTGTAGGTCTTCTAAAACATGTCATTCTAGATTTTTTGTAACTTATGCTAAAGGGAAATGTACAAA
>JANEYF010005084.1:0-142500 GCA_029963845.1 Rhamnusium bicolor | reverse complement strand
TGATGGATGTAAAATAATTTGTAAAGTTTGTGATCAAGACTTAATGTGCTGGAATAAATGCGGCTGCAAAATTCATGTCAATAGTAACCGGTATAAAAATAAAAAAATGGCGTGTCTTCTTTGGAACCTCAGTTTATGTTTGATTTACTGTTAATGCTGATTGCCTGTGATGTTCCCCTGCGCATATTGGATAAACCAGCATTTGGGGAGTTCTGGAATAAATACAATCCCCAGGTGAATTTACCAAGTCCTTCATCGTTATATAGATATGTACCCAGTGTTCGTGAAGACATTGTAAATGGGATTAAATGTGCATTAAAATACACGGCTGGTTATGTGTTGACGAGACGACAGATTGTAAAAAAAATTCTATTTTAAATGTTATAGTACGTGTACTCGAACAAGTTAAACCAACATTTCCACTTTTACTAGCTAGCAAAAGACTAACTGCGTGTACTGTTGAAACAATTACGTGGGTGGTGTTGGAGACTTTCGAAAAATTTGAACTGTCAACAAGTCAAGTTGATGTCTGTGACCGACGGTGCTGCGACAATGCGTTTGGTAGGCCGTTTTCTTCAAAGAGACGATTGTAGGTTTTTACATGTTACTTGTAAAGTGCATGCGTTCCATCTTGTAGCAGAGACGATTCGAAAAATGTTTTCCAGAGGTAGATGCATTAAAAGCAAATACAAAAAAAGTATTTCTCAAATTTCCTAAACGGCTTCGAGCATTTCACACACTGTGTCCTGGTATTCGGAACCTCCAGGCCGATTCTTACACGTTGGGGAACGTGGTTGAGAGCAGCTTTGTATTATGCTGAATATTTTCAACAAATAAAAGCTGTGATACTACAGTTCAACCCTAACGAGGCTGCAGCTATTGAGGAAAGCCAGACAAGCTTTCAAGATGTTTCCCTTGAAACAGATTTAAAAACTATTTATAACAATTATAGAGAACTACACGACGCAATAGAAAAATTGCAAAATACTTCGTTGTCGTTAGTGGAATCGCTACAAATAGTGGACGACATAAATACACAGCTACAGACTATAAATGACGCAAAAAATAAGCCCGTTATTGAAAAATTCGAGTGTATTACGGAAAGATCCTGATTTTACCAAATTAAGACAAATTTGTGATGGTGCATCTACAGTTGCGTTAAGTGAGTGTTTTACTTATGCCTGTATTACTTCCGTAGATGTCGAACGGTCTTTTTCAAAATACAAACATATTTATTCACCACAGCGAACATCATTTACTGAGACAACTGTAGAAACATATCTGATGCTACACAGTTATTATAGAAGTGCTCCAGTTTGTGATAACGACAACCACGCTACTTCATAAATCTGCTTAAAAAGGTGAGTTTTATACATATTTTTATAAAGTGTACCAGTATTAATAAAATTTATTTCCATTTATTTTATTTATTTATTTATTTATTATTAGTTATCACTTAGAAATACAATGTACATGTGTGAACGTCATTTAACAGTTTAATGATAATGTGCAGCACTAAGCTTACAAAATATAAGGAAATACATAAAAAGAATTTAAAGCGAACGAAATAGTACAAAAGCATACATTGTTTTTATTGTTGTTCTTATTCAAGTATTATGATATGATGCATACCCAGTACGTCTCTGTAGGATTAATGACCTTGGCCAGGCTTAGTTATAATCTTGACATAATGGAAGTAATTGAAATTAGAAAACTTGTGGCGTAGACACTTTTCTTGAAATACGTAAATTAAATTTCTTCTAGATGTAATGGTACATCTTAAAACAACTCATGTGATGCTGCAGGCTGGTCTGAGGAGTGCGACTACTTAATCGCTGGAGTTAACGTTGAAATTGATGACATTCGGCAAATGTCGTGTTTGTCGGCCACTCATTAATTGATCATATACCTTTCATGTTCTTGATCCGACCTCTAAAATAACTGCAGGTGGGAATGATCAGAAATTATCCCAATCCAGTATTGTAAATAATTACCGTTTATGACCGCATCTGCTACTTTAAATAATGATGTTAATAATGGAAATTAGAAAAGTTATATTTGAATAAAAGGATTGTGCAGTACACTATGATCATGATACCTATAGTGTCATGTTTCATTTATTTAATAACATTTCGTACATAGCGGCAATAGTGTGTGTATTAGTTATTTACTGAAAATAAAATATGACATATTCTTAAAAGACTTTTCTATTGTAGTTTTTTATTTTTTTAAATTTTCTCTTCTTAGTTTTATTAAAAAGTAAGTCTATTAAACATTGGAGTAAAATTTGTCGCCATTTACATTTGTTTCTTCTGTAGAAACTGAATTAACTAAATATATGTATGTCGCAGAACAGGTAAATTTTCACATGTAACACCACTAGAGGTTAAATTATTTCCGAAAATTTTTTCGAGGTCGTCAATATTTAGAAAATTAATTAATTTTCTTAAAGTATTCATGACTGAGGAAAAAAATTCGGTTTTTAATTTAACTTCGAATGGTATTCGGTAAGAAAATTTAACACCAAGTTTCATTTAATGAAATAACGGCAAAATTTATTTTTATTTTGACAGTATAATATAGAAAGAAGGCTTTGAATGACTTTAAATGTCAAATTAAAAATATAATTTTCTACCGATTGTAAGCTCAACATAATAATAAAGAATTAACTATGATAAATCTTAAAATAATATATGTGTGTAACTACAGTTGGTAAAATACAGTTTTTAGTTCAATGAGGGCTAACGGTTTCAGGCTCACCAGTTGGCGCCACTGGTCGAGTAAGGTCGTCTCAAAAAGTTATTGTTAGGCGCGTAAAAAGTTTATAGGGTTTTATTATAATTATTTCGTACACCAGCAAATAAAAAAAACCTTGTCAATTGTGCCTCAGTGCTGTGCAGTTCCACTTTGTAAGAAAACAAAAGGCGGACATATGCTTCCGACAGATAAAACTCGCCTAAAACAGTAGGTAGCGATTCGCAGGGATAACTTTACTCCTTCGAAACATTCGTGTGTTTGTAAGAAACATTTTAATCCTGACGATTATGCGTTACCAAAGGAGTCTATTACAGAAAATCGTAAGTAATAATTATGCACGTTCGTTATTTTCATTATACTCATTCTTGATATAACCTAACTTAAGACATAAGACACCTTTGATAGGTACAGGGTTATTCATTATAAATTACCCATCCCTTATCATCGTTATTATTGCCTATAGAAAAAATAGTTTTAAATAAAAGTTGTGTGGTTATGACTGAATTTTGTTTAAATGGTACAAAGGTACAGTAGCGTGCAGATTTCAGGGATACAAAAAATAATATGTTTTTTTAATGGGATACCCTGTATATTATTAAATTTTTGTAATGATCTTTTGTTCCTGATTTCAAAAATATACCATTTGTTACCCCTACCATATACCGTTTTTGATTTATTAAACATCGAATATCTTAGTTAAACTAGTCACTGTAAATAAATTTGGAAAAGTTAACATTATTAAAGTGAGCTATGAAAATGACAACTATTATGTTTAATAAGTGACATTTCTTTAATGAAATAATCAAAATACAGTGAGGAAGAAAAAACCAAATATTTATACAAAATAGATAATAAAGATTTATTTAGGAAATTTAAATATAAATAAATGATAACTCATAAAAGATATTCGATGTGTCCACCATTATTGTCAATGCACAATTGATAACGTCTTCTTATATTTATAATTGCACCGGAAATGGCTTCATTATTTACATTTAGATTGTTTTTTTCAAGTCGAATCCTGTCTTTAATAACTTGAATACTATTATTATTATTGACAATGTCTTTTAGAAATCCCCAACAACATGAATCCATAGGAGTCAAATCCGGACTGTTAGGTGGCCACTTAATAGGACCATTATTCCCTATCCATAGTGGGAATACATTATTCATATGATCCCGAACGGAAAGGCTACTATGCGGAGTTGCCCCATCCTGCATCAAAATCATATTAAGTTCGGCTTCCGGAAAATTCTGCAAAAGAATACTTTCTGCTTCTGGGATAATTATTTCCAGATAGGTAATTACAGTTAAAGTATAATCATAAAATATAGGCCCAACAATTTTGTTTCTGAAAGTTTCATACCAAACACTAACAGTTTTTCTTCCTGATTTTTTTATTTGTTTTACCAATCTTTTTTCTGTTGTGCTTGTTTTCCCACTACCTTTGATTTTTTCTATTAAAAACTCCTGCCGTAGAAAAGGACGATTCATCAGTCCATAATATTTTAGTAAAAATATCGGGATCTTCATCCAACTTTTGAATCATCTGGCGGCAATAGTCCAGCCTTTTTCTTTTATGAGCCTCTGTTAAAACTTGTAGGGGTTAAATTTTATATGGTCTGTAGTTGTTATTTTTTAATGTGCGTTGAATTTTGTAATAACTTTTACCTAATTGATCGACTACATTATTTATACTACATTCAGAATTTCCCTAAAAAATAATACAATGTTTCAAAAAAGTCTATTCGCGATTAAATATGAATGGGCTTACCTTCGAAATGAAGCATATATCTGGCTGTTCTTCCTGATTTGCTAGACCTACACAGCATTTTTCTACTAAAACTGGAGGTATTATTCACCTTTCGGTAAATATTTTTGAACATATTTTCTGATGGTGTTGGACGATTTGGATACAACACCCTATATGCTCTTTTTGTTGAACGTTTATTTTTGTTATTTTGTATACAACAACGAACTATTTGGACTTTCTCTTCCTCACTGTAAACTATTTTGATTAGTTCATAGAAACGTCACATTAAACATAATAGTTGTCATTTTCATAGCTCACTTTAATAATGTCAACTTTTCCATATTTACCGCAAGTAGTTTAACTAAGATATTCGACGTTTAATAACTCAAAAACGGTATACGGTAGGGATAACATATGGTATATTTTTGAAATCAGGAACAAGGGATCATTCCAAAAAATTTAATAATATATAATATCCCATTAAAAAAATATAATTTTTTTGAATTCCTGAAATCTGCACGCTACTGTACTTTTGTAGCATTTTAAAAAAAATTCAGTCATAACCACACAACTTTTATTTAAAACTTTTTTTCTATAAGCAATAATAACGATGATAAGGGGTGGGTAATTTATAATGAATAACCCAGTACAATAATTTCCCTACTGAGCAAGTAAATTACTACTTTCCCTTTCTGCCATCATTGTGTTAAATGTTTTTCAGCTAATTTTTATAAAAATTACTAAAAACTAGCGTTAAAAAACCATAGTAAACATTAACGTTGTAACATGGACAGTACCCTACACTAACGCCTCTCGTGGTGAATTCAAGCGAGCGCGGTAGCCCTCATTGGTCATTACTTAAAAAAACATCATAACGTTTAAAAAATCTAATAATGAGAACATATGCTTTTATTTTTAAAGCTTTATTCAATATACTTATGACGAAATTATTTTGTCAAAAAATTTCCACTATAATTTTCTCCAGGGTGCCCCAGTACAAACAAATTTCCAAAAAAAAAATACCTGGGTTGCCATGGTGACGCTAGAGAAAACACATTTTATTGGTTAAAAAACACAGGTGTGAAATTTTCCAAAAAATTTAGCAATTTTATTTATTTTTATTTTTATCAGAAAAAATTCTTCATAGCATTAAATCTTTACTAACAATTTACGAAAAAGGCGTTTCAACTTGAAATATTTATACTTCGGAGTATTTGTAATAATTCTGTCCGAATCTGTTTTAAAAATAAAAAAATATATATTCAAAATATCACACATTAAATATTTTATGTTACTGCACGTGTTGGCTGTTAATATCAAAAGCATAGATTTACACAACCGACCTTAATTGATCTGATTTATTGCAAAAGTATATTGTACAACAACTATTTATATACAAGGTGTTCTGTAATAAACTGCGAAAAATTGAACTCGATTCCTTGTGGAAAATTATGGTGGGTTCTTCACATACAATTTTTCAAAATAAACCTTTCCTGTCCAGTTACACCAAGGGTATGTCAAGGCTTTTAAGTTTTACCTTCAAATATCGTAAAAAAGAAAAAAGCCAAATTAGCCGTCTGTTTTACTAATGAAAGGGCATCTAACGAAATATTTTCAGCCACATAGCTTGTTTACAAATGGGTGAAATCAACAACCCCGAAATATGTTTTGGTCTGCTAATTTTTTCTCAATAAAAAAATTTCACCAAATTCTTGATTAATTTAGAAATTTTTTTAACTCTTGAAAAATTTTTTGGTATCAACCGTTATTGGAAAAATAAATAAATTACAAATACCTACGAAATCAATCTAAAACAATGAGCATGATTAAATTAGTTAAACACAATTAGAAGGCTGGTGTCAAATTTTAATTTGACAAGATTACGTAGTTTCTGCAAAGTATTGCTCAAGTATTTCATTTTTGACATACTAACTAATATGATCACACGCTTATAAACTGCGCGAGACTCGTACGGCTTGCAGCAGCTGCAAACTTCATACTGGTAAAGAAATGAGTACCATTCCATGCTCGTTAACCAATATACTATTGTTTTTTAGATATTAAAGCAACTGTTCGTTCAAAATAACGACCTCCGACCTCCAACTTGAACACAAGTTTAACCTTCCATAAAGTTTACGTACAAGCTATTTAAGACATGTGGGGTGTTTCGAACTTCATCAGCAGCATTAAAAATTCTTTCCCTAAAACTTCTACGTAAGGGACAGGTGTCGAATGAATAGTATATTACATTATAAGACCGTTATATAGGATTGAACATAAGAGCATGGAAGTTAACTGAGCTAGTGATAGCGAGCTTAGTTATTCATGTGAGCATGTTAAACCCTATACCGGTGGAATATTGTACGTTCTATGTTATCCTGAAGTTTTTTTCATCCAAGAGAGAGAAAGAGAGAGAATAAACTAAAAAAAATTATTAAGTCTTATGATGATTATTAAGTATAGGAGAAAATCTAGTTGTATTTTTTGGAACGCACTTGTGTTTTCATAGCAACGGGGGTGAAAAAAACTTGTTTGCCAGTAGTGAAACTGCCCCGGAAATGGAAGCTGTTTCTATCTTTGTTAATTATAATGAGGTAAAAGTAAATATTAATTGTCTTTATAGACCTCCAAATACGGATCATAATTACTTTCTCAAATCAATAGAAAAACTGTTGGTATTATTATCAAACTCAAAAAGTCATAAATTTATTTGTGGTGATTTTAATTGTAACTTTGCTGAATTAACTAATAAAACACTAAAGATAACAAACTTACTTATTTCATATGGTTTAAATAAATTATTTACTGATTTTTCACGAATACAAGGAAATTCCAAAACAGTAATTGATAATATTTTTTCTGACGTGGATACAGATCATTTAACAACTCAAACTATAGACAATGTTATCTCTGATCATAATGCTCAGTTGGTAACGTATAAATTACCTAGGACAATAAATTGCATACAATTTGTTAAAAAGAGAGTATTCTCTGAGGAAAGCATTCAGCATTTTAAATTATTATTGTCAAATGAAAGTTGGACCGAGGTTTATACGGAACCAAACAATGACAAGAAATTTGAAAAATTTCAAGAATTATTTTTCCGGTTAAAATGAAAAAAGTCAATGTAACATATAAAAAAGTCAAATAAGTGGATTACCAAAAAATATTATTAATGAAGGCATTTTTATTAGACAGTTACACAACCAAGTGAAAACCTCAAATAACGCAGAACTAAAAGTTAGATATAATATTTTAAAAAAAGAGTCATGAAAAAAATATAAAAATTGCTAAAATGGCTTACAATCAGCAAAAAATAAATGGTGAACCAAATAAATCAAAGGCAATGTGGGACATAGTAAAAGAAAATATTCAAGGGGAAAAAACCAACAGACAAGTGCCTACAAAAATAAAAATTCAAGATAAAATGTATTTAGATAATGCTCAAGACATTGCCAATGGATTTAATAATCATTTTATAAATTCTGTTAACAAACTCACTTCCTTGTTTAATATTGACCCTTCAACAATTAATATAAGAAAAAGTAATAAAAATACAATTTATCTAGCTCCGGTCACCGAGGATGAAGTCCTAAATATTATTATATCTGTGTGCAAGAAAAAGTCAGCAGGTGAGGATGAAGTACAATGTTCATTAATAAAAGACGTTTCTAAATATCTGCTTAGCATACTAACTTATTTGATTAATATATCATTTGCATCTGGTTACTTCCCTGACCAATTAAAATCTGCCCTTGTAATACCTGTACACAAAAGTAAGGATTTCAATGATATAAGCAACTATAGGCCGATAACACTATTGTCTGTTTTCTCAAAGATATTTGAAAAAGCTTATCAAATTAGAATTACATGTTTTTTTTGAAAAGTATAATGTGCTAACGCCAAGACAGTATGGTTTCTGTAAAAGCCAATCAACACAGGATGCAATTCTCTCTTTCTATGAAAAAAATCCTCAATAATTTTAATAGCAATTTAAAATCAGCTGGTATATATTTTGATCTGACTAAAGCTTTTGATTGTATAAATCATGAATTGCTATTAGGGAAATTGGAGGTGTATGGTATTCGTGGATCTGCTTTGAGCTGGGTAAAGTCATATTTGAAGGGAAGAACACAAATGGTAAAAATTGTAAAAGATGGCAAAGTGTACCTTTCAGAAAACGAAACTGTGATGGCTGGAGTACCACAAGGAAGTGTGTTAGGCCCTTTATTATTCATAATTTTTATTAATGACCTTGTTGAAAATATTAATAGCAGTATTTTTTTAACTCTTTTTGCTGATGACACTTCGGCTATCATAACGGCTGAAAACATTGACACTCTAAGCAAACATGCTTCAGAGTGTGTAGATGAAATAACAAACTGGTGTAACATAAATGGTTTGGTACTGAATTCGCAAAAAAACAAATCTTTTATTATTCTCACCAACTGGCGTAAAAAATGATTTCAGTGTATTAGTACGAGCTAACAACTCATCTATTTGTGAAAGCAATTGTACAAAATTTTTGGGAATTCACATGGACAAAAATTTATCCTGGACCAGTCATATTGAAAGTGTAATAAAAAACCTAGCTGGAAAAAACTTTGCATTATTACAAATAAGAGATACAGTTAATATTAATACAATAAAAACGTTTTATTATGGTTGTATAAACTCGATTCTGTCTTATGGTATCCTCTGCTGGGGAAATTGTTCAGGAGTGCAAAAAGTCTTCATTATGCAAAAAAGAATTATTAGGAGTATGTTTAAACTCAATTACATTGCATCATGTAGACCATATTTCAGACGGCATGATATACTTACTGTTTATAGTATGTATATCTTGCAGTCAGTATGCTATGTGAAAAAATATAAACCAATTGCCAAAATGTAATGAAATTAACAAATACAATACTCGCAATGGAAGCAAAGTATACATACCACCACATAGATTGTCACAAGTAAAAAACGGTCCATTCATTACATCGATCAAAATCTATAACCTCCTACCTCAAGAATTACAGGATATAAACAGCTTCAAACGCTTTAAAAGCACAGTCAGGCAGTTCTTGATTAGAGAGTGTTTTTATACTCTATCTGAATATTTTAACTTTTGTGATAACAAATAAATTAGATTAGTATTATGTGTAAGTATGTGAATAGGTTTATTCCATTTAAAAAATATATATATATATATATATATATATATATATATATATATATATATATATATATATATATATACATTTATATATTATATATATATATATATATATATATATATATATATATATATATATATATATATATATATATATATATATATATATATATATATATATTTGTAATATATAATATAATATATATATATATATATATATATATATATATATATATATATATATATATATATATATATATATATATATATATATATATATATATATATATATATATATATATATATATATATATATATATTATATATATCTTATAACTAAACAATGTTATTTTGTGTATCTATGTCTTTTGTTTTTTATTTATTTTATTTTATTTTATTTATACATTTGTTTATATTATTGTTACATGTCTCAACTTTATTTCCTTTAGACCTGCTAATACAAGTATTGGATAAGTCAAATGTAATGTCAAAGTATTATTATTATTTTTTTTTTTTTTTTTTCGGTTTCCCGATGCCGGTCAGTCCTCCCGTGACCTCCGACGCCTCACGGGAGTCGCGCCGGCGCATCAACTACAGCCACTCCCCACATCCCGCAGGGTTAGTGACTGTAGATACCAGAATCGTGTGCCCTAAGCAGACGGAGAGAACCCAGAATGACCGCCTTCTGCATTTGACCCGCCAGCCACTCGGCTGGTTTTTGGCAGGCCGGTATGATCTTCAGTTCCGAGAGCAGCGTAGGCTTTATCCCTCCGAGTACACCGATAATAAGGACGACCATTTTGACCGAGTAGCCTGGGTACAGCACTTGGAGCTCGTACCGGAGATCGCGATATTTGGTCCGTTTCTCCTCCTCCTTCAAGGTGATGTTTTTTCTCTGCAGGTGCCGAGAACTCGATAACATACATCACCTTGAGTTGATGGTCGAGGAGGACTATGTCAGGCTTGTTGGCTTGGATTAGCCTGACAGTCGGGAACGAGTAGTTCCAGTAAATCCGGCATTTCTCGTTCTCGACAACGGACTCAATATCTCCGGGGACGTAAGGCAGCACTGGTGTCTGGTCTACCCCGTACGAGTGCCTTAGATGGTAGTATAGCACTCGTAAAGCCGCGTTATGTCGGTGGATGTAGGCCGAAATCGCATATATGGGGCATGCAGAAAGTAAGTGCATGAGCGATTCCGGCGCCTGATGGCAGGTCCTGCAGTTGATATCAGGGACCTCTACACGCCACACGCGGCTACGGTAGACCAAGGTGTTGATAACACCATCTTGGCAGGCCATAATGAATCCCTCGGTCTCCGACTTAAGCCCTGCTGACCTTAGAAAGGCGAAGGTCAGCCTGGTCGATAAACCCAGTGTTTCTATGTTCTTATAGAAGACACCATGCTGGGGTTTATCGACGTGCTGCCGAAACAGATTTTCCTGTTCGGCAGCTCTTATTCGGGCTTTCAGACGATTTGGCTGAAGTTCGGCGACTGACTCAACATCAGCACCTCGCCGGCCCCCTCGCTTGATGTCAAATGCGAGACCGAGTTCATCTGCGGCTCTTTTTGCTGCCTTGAACAATCCTGCTCCCACTCCTACAGTTTCGTGATGTTTTACGAACCGCAAGAGGGATCTGAGCTCCTGAGTACGTTACATGCCATACTCAGTACTACTCTGCCATGCGTACACTCCAGGCTCAAGAGTCCTCGGCCCCCCCGTTGACGTGGGAGGTACACACGAGGAACGGACGATCTAGGATGAATACTTCTGTGAATATTCATCATCTTGCGGGTATCTCTGTCTAATTGGCGCAGCTCATCTACCCTCCACTTTACTACTCCGAAGGAGTAGAGCAGAATCGGAACGGCAAGCATATTAGTTGCAGACACCTTGTTCTTCCCCGAAAGTTCGGAAGACCAAATCTTTCGGAGGCGGTGTCTGTAATTGCCGCGGAGAGAATCCTTTATTTGTGTCACATCTTGGATGTGCCTTTGTTGCACACCCAGGTATGTATAGGTCTCTCCGGCATCCAGATGTCTTAGGATGCTTCCGTCTGCGAGCTGCGCATCATCAGAGAATTCCCCGCATCGTCCTCTCTTGAGGTGGACGACTGCACATTTGTCCAACCCGAACTCCATACCAATTGCCCGCGTATATTCTTCGACCACCCTAAGAGCGTTTTGTAGTTCACGCTCCCCGGAGGCATAAAGTTTAAGGTCATCCATATAAAATAGATGGGTGACCTTATGCCTCCGGTCGCTGGGTGGCCCACATTGATATCCGCGGGTTTGGCGGAGCCCAACAGACAACGGCAGCAGTGAGATGCAGAAGAGGAGAGGACTCAGGGAGTCACCCTGGAAAACTCCTCTCCTAAATGCCACCTGCTCTGTCGTGACCCGCTGCGCATCTGATGTTATGGTGAAGCGGGTCTTCCAGAGCGGCAGCATGCATCTCACTGGTGGTGCTGGTACCGCAAGACATTCGAGCAAGTACAACAATAGCTCGTGCGATGTTGTATCAAATGCCTTGCGGTAATCAATCCAGGCCATCGATAGATTCCGCTTGTATTGCACAGAATTCTGTGTAATACAGCGGTCTATCAGCAGGCTGTCCTTGCAACCTGCCATGCCCTTCTTGGCACCACGCTGTTCGTGTATCTGCTGGAAGACCGGATCAACAGACCTCAGTGTCCTAGCATACAAGATACGTGTAAATATCTTGTAGCAGGAGTTGAGGCAAGTGATCGGCCTATAATTCCTCGGGTCGGAAAGATCCCCCTTTTTTGGGGATAAGCACAGTACGTCCCTCGACGAACCAGTCCGGAATCTGCTGCCCCTCGTTCAACCATGAGTTGAAAACTCGCGCCAGACGGCGGTGAGTGGAAGGAAATTTCTTCCACCACCAGTTGTTAATGCCGTCTGGGCCCGGGGCAGCGAAGTTCTTGGTACCAACAAGTGCTTGTTGGACTTCCTCCGTACTGATTGCCGGGCACACTTCTTCTGGCTCTTCAAAATGTCTGTGACACAGAGCCTCGAAGTGTGCAATTGATGGAGTGTCGCTATTGAATGGACGCGTCGTTTCGTAGGTTCCCTTCCAGAAGGTTTCGACATCTTCTACAGTCGGCGGATTATCGACAACACGCTGTGGCTCTTGAAAGAGGCGGGAAGGATTCGTACGGAACAAATTGTTTTGTTCCATACTCCTCACCCGCCTCTTCAATGTTTTCTTTATCGCCATGAGCGTTCGGATCCTATCTAGACAGTGCTGCTTGATGGTAAGCATCACTGTCAGATTTAGAGTATGGTGTTGACGTCTTAATCCGGCAGCTATGCGCCGGATCCTGGGAGTAAAAACTCTACCAGTCGTCTTATATTCCACCACACTCTGGATCCGAGAAGCGTGTTGTCTGGCCGACTGTATCTTGCCTTCGATTTTTTGTACACGCCGCTTGGCTTTCTCGACCCCGTGATTGGTTGGCCTCTCACGGGGGACGAGTTGCTTCGCGGCGTTGTACACGGCACAGTTGATTTGCCAGATGTCTACATCTTCTGGAATTTCCTCATCGATGACCGCGTCCATTCTAGCCAGGTCTTGTGGCTTTAGGTTAGCCCTGGTGTTAAGGCTAACCCTCGTCCTGAAGTCTACACCGGTGAACTCTAAAGGATGTTCCCCATCAGCTGGTAATTGCCGCGGTGGGACTGCGGCTGGCAGTTCTTCCAGCTGACGGGGTGCCCTTACGTAACCTGTCCTGAGCAGAAAGGATACTTGATCTCTCAGATGTTGTTGAGAGAAGGCGCGATGCTCTGGATGCATTTCGCACCAAAGTGCATGCAATCGCGCCATGTATCCCCTTCGCTCAGGTTCGCTACTCTCGCGGCAGGTCAGCAAGTCATCCCGAAGTTCCCTCGTCCACTTAAAGCGTCCATGTACAGTTGCAGTTTCATCAGTATTATTATATAAAGTATTATTATTATTATTATTATTATTATTCTTGAAATAATAGACATGCCTATCGGCAACAATCAAAATATATCGGTAAAAGTTTTTACCAGTCTAGCCTGTTATGAATAGTTTTACCAATAAAGGGTGATTATTGTTAAATAGTATTTACAGTTCAGGATAACATAAATAATATTTTTGTGGCCTTAAAAATAATTATTCGATGGATTCTAATCTGGGGACCGAAAGGGACATTTGATTGTGATTTTTCGTCCTCTTCCAATCCAACGA
This sequence comes from Rhamnusium bicolor, assembly GCA_029963845.1. Classification (NCBI taxonomy): domain Eukaryota; kingdom Metazoa; phylum Arthropoda; class Insecta; order Coleoptera; family Cerambycidae; genus Rhamnusium; species Rhamnusium bicolor. The sequence goes on along the minus strand of JANEYF010005084.1, from coordinate 128,594 downwards.
TGTTTAAATGTTATCTGTAGCCATTCTCAAAACTCTAAAAAATTTGGTGGCGTGCCATCCTCCATAAACCACAGCGTTCGGCGTTAATCAAGAGATAAATCGTGCATAAGTGGAAACAGGTCATTGTGCAAAAAGTTCAAATAAGCCCGACAATTTAATCTATTCGGTAACTCAAAAGGCCCTATAAAATGATTCTCTATAATTCCGACTCAAATATTTATAGAACGGTTATACTTAATCTCCCAGTTACTGTGTTCATTAGAAATCAATTCTATAAAATCAATGACGTAGGTTAACTTTTGTACCAACTGTATTTTATAGGGGTAGTATTTCTCACTTAAAAAAAGATAAATTAACATTTCTTTGCTAATGAGATTATCAGAATCGATCTGAAAACTGAGTTGTCCTATACATATAACCGATCATCATCATTTCATTTATTTGTTTCATTGAAATGCATCAATCAGTCAAATCATATCACAAAATAAATGTTTGTTAAAACCATAAATAGCGAAGTACAATGTATTGATAATGAAACAAGATTAATATTAGACGTTGAATCACACTTTTTTTTGGTGGATATCTGTTAGACGAGATATCCTTTTATTTGTTCTTTTTTCTGATAACAGGTACAAAGTGTAACACATAATGAATATGTTATTTTACCTAAGATTTAGCTTCTCTTACACAATATTCAACAATTTTCATATTCGTATTAAATGCTAAAGAAAAGATATACCAGGTGTGGCGCGGCATCAAAACTAGTTTATAAATATCATATATTTTTGACTCCATAGGTATATCAGTGGATATAATACAGAAACTTACATTAATATTATACTATTCACCAGTACTTTTTAAAAAAGCGAGAAGAGTGCTAATGGTAAAAATTATATATATATATACAGGGTGGGCCACGGTGGGTGGAGTATTAGAAGTATATGGAGAATGGATCAACCGATTGCTTTGAAATTTTGGTTACCAAGATAATCGAGTATGATCTCTCCAACTAAAATATTTTCGAAAGTGCGGCGTTGCCACTTATACGTAAAACTGGCAACATCTTCGTTATTTTAAATGGAATACCCTGTATATTTTTGCGTTTTTTGGATCATCGTCTCTTTCTGACTAACTTTTATTAATATTTCCCTATACCTATCTCAAGCCGTTTTCGAGTTAATAATTCTTTTCTGAATTTATTGCCAAAAATTTGACTTTCAGTAAATCGTGTTTTCTCCTACCTACGCAGCAATTAAAAGATCATTTTTTAGTTGCGGCTAGGCAAGGCCTGGGGGCATCTCCTCCATTAATCAAATGTTTCGAATATCATACAGGGTGAGTTAGAGAACGCTTTCTACAAGTGACTTAGAAAAATGCACGAAAGTAAACTTTTTTAAATGGAATGCCCTGTATATTATTACTGATTCGGAAAGGCGATACATTTACCTCTTTAAAAAGGTAATATACTCTATACCTAATGCACACCGTTTTCGATTTATGGGCACTTTTCTGTAACCTTACCAAGAATATTAGTCTTCTGGTATATCATAACGGGTGGGCCATGAAATTTTTGTTTTGTCATTTTGTAATGACAACAGATGTTATTTTTCTAAACGTTAGTGATATTTGCACCTAATTTGAATAGCTATGTAGCACAAATATGACAGAAAATAATTATACAAACACGGTTTTAATTGATTTGATATATATATATATATATATATATATATATATATATATATATATATATTATATATATATATATATATATATATATATATATATATATATATATATATATATATATATATATATATATATATATATATATACAGGGTGGGGCAATAGTGCGTCTGACTTCGATATCTCGAGTTCTATGATAGCTATAAACTTGATTTAAAAACATAAGTAAACTAGACAAATAAGTCTATAATCGGAAATTATTTTCGAATATACAGGGTGAGCCACAGAGTCAAGTAAATTTTTTTTTAAATAAAATGCTATGATATCAGAACATTTTTTGAAACCTCCTTGTGGCCTCCTTTCCCTCCTTTATTATGTGGCGTACTACTCCTCCACCCACCGCAATGCTTATTTGCGTGTGTGTGTCGTGTCACTTTGGCACCCTTCAGTTGCTGTACTTTTGAACTTTTTATTTCGGTAACGGTTTCGAGAGCCAGTTCCTGTTTTAAAATGTAGGAACACCACTTTATTCTATCAGCGATAGAAGCTAGGATAACTCAGTGAAGATACGGAATGCCAGGCAGTCTGTGTGTGTGGTTGTCGATTGTGTAGCAATGGACAACTTCACCTTACCTACCAAACATGATTCTCGGTGTACCAACAAATTTATTATTTATACCTTTGTCTTTAAATAAAAGTCAGAAACTTATCTTATTTACGATTGATTTCATCGAAGAAAAAAGAAATAAATACGCAGACAATAGAAAATAATATCTATTTACAATTTTATTAAGGAATGTAGAAGAAAAATGTAAATATTAGGTTTTATCTACAAGCAATCAGTCTAGGAACCAAGCGAGAGGTTTATGATATATCGAAGTTTCGGAGACTACATCTACGGTATTCATTATAAGCAGGCAAAATCAAAATATTTCTACAAGCAGTTATGAAAGCAATCTACGGTTACTGGTGTCTATAGCAAGCGGTTAGTGACTTTATGGTCGCTGGTGCTTAAGGCAGACGGTGCAGAACTATCCAGGTGCTAGTGGTTACGGGGTGCAGGCGTGCCACAATGGAAGAATGTCTATCCAGCGACAGACAGTATATTTGACTGGTTACTCGCGGACGTGCTATATCGTTAGCTCAGCGACTTATGGCTCTAGTGAATACAATTATCAAACGATATGGTTACGCCGCGCGGCACGGTGAGGTTCCTTTCACAATTCTAGAACAGAACCTTACTTGTGCTGAACAGAACGGTTATTTCTCCGGCACGGTGAGGTTCCTTTCATAGTTCTATAAGAAACCTTACTCGTGCTGAATCTACTAATGAAATCCCGATATGCTTGTTGCTGACCTCGTGATATAGCACTAGGCTCTAACTTACTAATTCACGTTTTTAAAGCACACTGTCGCTTCAAACTGACTAGACCAGAGATATGCGGCCGGAATTAAAGCGTATTTTCGCACTAGGTATCGATGATACGAGGGGTTATCACCTTTATCTGTGAGCTTTCTTGTTTCACTACTGAGAGGAAGTGGCTACGGATTGACAATTACGCCGCGGGGCACTGTAAGGTCCCTCTCTCAGTTCTAGAGAAAAATCTTACATGCGCTGAACAGAACGGTTCATGTATTCCTTCCCCTGATACGGTGAGATTCCTCTCATAGTTCTAGAGAAAAACCTCACTCGTGCTATATCTACTAATGGAATTCCGATATGTTCGTAGCTAAAATAGATAACCCGGAGTTACTTGTTAAACCACGATATTTTCCGGATATCTGGGATTGTATGGTATTTGTAGACAAACAGAAATGCGGCCACAAGCGGTAAATGACGGAAATGCACCAAAATCAACAATAAATCAATAAAATAATAAAAAAGAATTCTTACGACTAGAGAATTCGTCGGAGCACCCTGGAGTTCGGCAGCGGCTTTTACGATATTGCCGGAGTATCTGATCAGTTGTCAGAAGATGAAATTTGTGGCTCGTGCTTGCGGTTTTATTCACAAATCCCCCCACACAGGAATCACGTGTCTACGTGTTTAAGAGGAACAAATTGTGCGCGTCATAACTGTATTTCAAGCAAGCCTGGCGTACTGCACATAAACAAATTTTCTGCGGTATTTAACATAACCAAAAGTTTATAACATATTCCGACGCCGAAAATCGTTTTCTCATAATTTTAAACCTTTATTTACAAAAAAGAAATCTTTAAAACCGATCAGGGATTAATATTTTACTATAAATCTAACAATAATTTATTCTATAAATTATTTAAACAAAAATAGAGGCATACCCTTTTATCATTAATAACTGCTCTAAACTTGGCTATTTACGATTGATAAACTATATTAAATTCCATTTTCAACGTCTTAATTGGCAGCTGTTTTTTTACATAACTAATGATTTACCATTAAGATAATAAAATAACTTAAGATTACCCTGAAAATAAACCGGCTTAAAATAATTATGTTTAGTAAATGATTATTATTCCACAGACTAGACTTCTAAAATAACTTGAACTCTGGTTCGGAACGGTTTTAACTGAAACATTCATACTAGTTATAGTATACAGGGTGTACCAAAGTGAAAGATGAACCCAATTAGGTCTTATTACATCCGAAAATTGTTACCGGAAAAAATCACTTCGTTATAATTATTATCGTCTTTCTCCCAACTACTTGGATGTAATGATTTTTTTTGTTGACATTATACCAGTGTAATGGTGTATATTAAGAATATCGCTATAATCACAACTATATATTTAAAAAAAATATGTTAGTGCCAGTTATGAGACATCTGTGTGATGACACTCAGCCATTTTCACTTCCTAAAATTATACAGGGTGGCCAAAAAAGATTTTTAAATTTACAACTTTTTGAACTGAATTTTCTCAATTTTTTCAAATAGAACAGCCTGTGTATTTTTAGATGATGTGATGTAGGATTGAAAAACGAACATTTTTGTACGTACATTCCTATGGCTATTTGTGACCGTTTTCAATTTATTAAGCAATAATTGCAAAATTCAGCAATAAAAATTAAAAATGAGGTTTTTTTTTTCAAAATAATTCAAGGCAAGATATTATAATAAGCATGTTACAGGATGCCCATAAAAACATTACACTAACAACAATCCAAAATTTGAAGGAACGGATAATAAATGCTTTTAGAAGTATCACTCCGGCAATTTTATGAACAGTGAAACCTTATTTCAAAGACGTTTAGAAATATATGTCAATCAAAATTGGCAATATGTGGAGCACTTTTTATAACATCTTCTCGTAAATTACAAAAAAAAATAATTTTTATTGCTGAATTTTGCAGTTATTGTTCAATAAATCGAAAATGGTTTCAAATAGCCATAAAGATGTAATACAAAGAATATTCGGTTTTCAATTCTACATCACATCGTCCAAACATATACAGAGTGTTCCATTTGAAAAAAATTGAGAAAATTCATTTCAAATAATTGTAAATTTAAAAATTATTTTTAGTCACCCTGTATACTTTTAGGAACTGAAAATGGCTGAGTGTCATCTCACAGATGTCTCATAACTGGTACTAACATATTTTTTCTTGAAATCGATAATTGTGACTGTAGTGACACATGTAAATGGTATAATTTCAACAAAAAAAATCATTACATCCAAGTGGTTGGGAGAGAGTTAATAATGATACAGCAGTGGAAGGAAGCCACAAAAGGTGTTTCAAAAAATGTTCTGATATACATGGCATTTCATTTAAAAAAAATTTTAGTTGACCCTGTAGAATCGTCTTGGCTCATCCTGTGTATTCGAAAATAATTTCCGGTTATAGATTTTTTTGTCTAGTTTTTTATGTTTTTACATCAAGTTTCTAGCTATCATAGAACTCGACATATCGAAGTTGGACGCACTATTGCTCCACCCTGTATATTTTTATCATTAGCACACTTCTCTTATTTTTATAAAAAAACCGCTGCCAATTACTTGCGGATCAGAACTTCCTCACCGTAAAAAATTCGGCGTGTGGTGGAGTTTATAATAAAAGTAATTTTTGACGTTTAAAAAAAGTCACATTTTAAGACGTGTCAAAAAAGTCACATTTTGAAGTTTCAAAAAAAGTCATATTGGTGGAATGTCACTAAAATATTTTTTTTGACATGAGACCGATTTTGCTCATCAACGAACTTAATCTCTTCCTTGACCTCTAGAATGTGTGTACCAACTTTGAAAAACTGTAGCTGCTATCGTGAACCACACAGACACACAGACAGAACATTTTTTTCTGCCTGAAATTTTGTGTTTCGGCATAATTCATCGAGATTCGTCCAGAAATGCAATAAAAATTTTTAAATTTTTTTTTCACTAATACATCAGCACTTCGCACTTTGAGGGGCGAGGAAGTAATAAAAGCTTCAAAATAAAACGTGCTTTTAAAATATTATAATATTTTTATTTGAATAATTAACATAACTAGAAACATTATTCTGTTTAAATAAATGAAACTGTATATTTAAAATTAGCACTGTACAATAAATTTACTGTCGTTAAATGTATTTAAAATATATTATTCAAATATCAATTATATTTTTAAATTCGATCAGAAGGTTTTTCCCGTGTTATGTTCAAAGTTTATTTTTGTGGTATTTCAGGGCTTTAATAAACACAACAGTTGTCTTCTAATTAACTCATAACAGACTAGATTATCAGTGGCATGCTTCACCTCTCTTTTTCTTCAAATACATGAATTGAAAACAGTTCATATTAAATAGTCTTCTAATGGTATTGTGATTTTAGTATTTCTCTCCTAATTCCTTCGGATCTTGCTTCTATCTCATTTCATCTGTCTTCGATAATGTTATTCATAACACCTGCACCTGCACATTTTCTGGCTCTTGCAATACGTCCCTTTTCTTCTTACATTTTCTTCATTTTCTTTGTACTTTCACAATATGATACTTCTCTAACAAGTGCCTCACTGTTATTTGGACTTAATTCCAATTAATTATTTTCAGTTTGTCCAAAGCTGGAATTCCGTTACATACATTTTATAAATTTCCTTAAGTTGACTGCATAAGTTATCTTATTTTACATCTGTTAAATTTGATTTTACAGCTACACATTCACTGAAACGATGATTTGGTACCGCTCCACATTCTGTGCTGAATCTCACAGAACGTGAATGACCAGCTGAATCCAGGCGCACACTCGCACGAACATTAGCGTGTGCAGTCTGAACTCACCTTGTAAGTTGGTTTTGAGTTTCTTCCGTCATTTGTCTCTACATTTTCTATTTATTTTATCGCTATTCGAGTCAGTTTCAAATTCAGCTTTCAACTTTTTTTTATTTAAGGGTTATTTTATACAATATATCAACAGTAAATTCAATATGCAAATGATACTTGTCTGTTTATTAATTAATAACTAGTTTGGATATCGGTGAGTCAAACATCATAAACAGGGTCAGAGCAAGGGAATATTTGTTATTAATTTATATATCAATTAAAACCAAATATTTTTAAACAATTACTGCAAACTAATATCTTTTCAGTGGCTTACCTTGTAGTGTAGAGAGTCTAAAAATGACTAGTAATGGTAGCTTCCTCATATGTAGTTATTGCTGCGGTATTATTCCTTACAAGCAAAGAACATTGTTAAAAGTTGCTCCATATGTTCTGCTGCTAAAATCCGCAGCCCATATGCAAACATTCATTTATACGTTAAACGTTCTATCTCAGTAGATGTTATTGGCGCTTAAAATAGGGGAAAATCACAATAACGCCATATTTATTTGAGACCCTAAACAATCTTTGTTCTGTAGTAGGTCTACTATTTGATGAACTGTGACAAAACCAGAATTGTTGTGTAAAACACATTTTAGTTTTTTGTTTCATGTTCAGCGATGTCTCCAGATAATTGATACACACATTGTCGAAGATCAAACACTACATTCATCACATCGATAATGGTAAATTATCCTGTTTTTGGTCAACGCTCAAGTTGTTCTATAGCGATAGGGATTCGTGAAAAGTTTGAGTGCATACATTCTCAATATTTTTGGATACTGGGATCGATAATAGCTTCTTGAGCATTAGTAATAGCAACTGCTTCTTTGACATCTAATTGTAGTATTACTCTTTTTTATATCGTGAAAGTTTCTGTAGTAATACAATGCTCTCTTCAGCCAAGTGTCCCGCCTTGTCACATATAAGCGGCGCAGCACCTGCGAGGAAGTATTACATAACATTATGGCTGCACCAATGCAAATACTAATTCACAGTTTGCATTAGGTAGGTATATATGATTTTTTAGGGTATATTCGAATGTCTATGCATCTACATAATTCGCAAGCAGTTTTATATTTAAACGAAATTTGATTTATAATCGAAATAATTATTTTAGATACAAGAAATTACATGATTAATGAATTAGTTTTTATATGGTTATATAAAAACTTATACAATGTAAAAAAATTTCATGACATAAATTTGCATTTCTTTTCAAGGTTCCTGCAGACGGCACTGGAATGACTCGCCGATATCCGAACTATATTAATAACATATTAGATTACAGACATGCTACATTTTTAATACACAATTATATGCAATTCTAATGAATTTATTTTATACTTTTTATTCTAAATGCATAACGATGTAATTTAGTAAGTTCTCAAAACTGTTGTAAAGTTGATCGTTTTAACTCTGAGCGTGACTTCAAACTTGTTTGTTAAGCTTGTTTTAAGTTCCTCATATATAATGTACATTTTAATTTTCAGGAAATATCTTGCTGCCTAAAATAATTATAGAAGTTTGATGAATTCATATAGAACTCTGCAGGGTATTCTAATTTTTGAAACTCAACCGTTCAGCGTCCTTCTTTGAACCAGAAAATGATTATTTATGTCAAAGACAATAATTATAAGTTTAATCCAGTATATATAACATAATTTCTTTTTTATAATTAAACAGTAAGTATATACCATATTCGTCAATCATTAGATCGATAATTATTTCCAGATTTTGTCAAATATTTGAAAATTATTTCGAATACAAATATCCATAAATATAAAAAGCACTTGACCTTTCCAAACAAAATATAAAACAAATTTGTATCGTTACAGCTTAGATTAATAATTCCAAAAATGTACCCAGAGATGGATATATAAGGCACACAATGAATCAAGGAGCTCAGAATTGATTTGGAATTGTGCGAGTAAAGAAGAAATAAGTTAGAGACTAATGTAGTGATTTCTAAGTGTTTAACTGTGGTTATAGTTAAGTAACTCATTAAGTTATTGTTGTTAATTATTAATTAGTTAATAAAGTAGTAAGTAAGTATTACCAAGAATTTCAATCAACGAATCCACGGTTTGACGTGTTTGTAGAAGCACCAACCACGTAACAATATGGTGCCGGAAGTGGACTGGAAGAAAATATTTCTGGATTAATCGAGAACTTCTAGTGTTCTGCGCTGAGTTTGTTTTGGGGAAACAGACCACAAAGCTACAAGACGGTTTTTGGGGGATTATTTTTGGAACCCAGAAGAGACTTTAAAGTGGATTTTCGAGAAGTTACCAGAATATTTATTAAAAAACCCTGTGTTTCCCCCAGGGAAAAAAAAGCCATGGACTTGAAAACCAGAGTGAGTGAAATTTTGAGCAATTTCTAGAACATTCTATTTGAGAACTAAAGGAGATATTATCTAGAGTTCTGTTAAGAAAGAAGTGTTGTGAACATAAAACAAAACTATAAAAGACTTTGTGAACATTCTAGAACATTATATTTGGAGACTATGAGAACGTATTTTATACTTAAAACAATACTTAATGGTGACATTTTGGGACAGTTTTAGAACATTTCTGTTAAGTGACTAATTCAAATTTAGCACTTTGGCACCATCTAGACTGCAAAACTATAACTATTTAATATTTCATTTATTTATGTTATCATGACATTCTGTTTTGTTTATTTATTTTCGTCATAGAAACGTTTTAAGTAGTTCAGTTGTTGTTTATTAATCATAAAAGAAAGACATAATTATTTTTATTGTAATTGTGATTAAAATAATAAATAAAATATTAAAATTGAGTTTAATATTTAACAGGTTATGGGCCCAAACCGCTGTAATAATAATTATAGTAAATAGAGTAAAAAAAATAAGTAGAAGAAAATGTCTTTGTCGTCAAGTACAATCAAGCCTCTTACGAAAGGAAACTATGATACATGGGCTATGCAAATTGAAGCTGTTATGGTTAAAAATAGTACATGGGCATATGTTAACGGCAAGAAACCAAAACCCGAGTTGGTTGAAAATGATGAAGCGTCAGCTCAAAGTGTTGGAAAATGGGAAGAAGAAGATGCAAAAGCTAAGTCAGATTTAATAATTGCTATTGATCCGAGTTTATTACGAATGGTAAAAGGTTTAAATACTTCAAAACAAATTTGGGACAAGTTAAAGTCAGAATATGCATCTACGGGGCCAGTGAAGCGAGCAAGTTTACTAAAACGAGTTACATCTTACAAGATAACAGAAAACAGTGATTTTCATACTCAACTGATGGAATTTTTTGACATAATAGCAAAGTTGTCAGCTATGGGAGTCGATATGCATGATGATTTACAATCAACATTACTTCTTAACGCATTGCCATCAAGTTTTGAAATGTTTAGATGTGCTATGGAGTCTCAAAATGAATTGCCTAAGCCAGATATACTTCGAGAAAAAGTTATTGAAAAATATGATGCTCAAAGTCAACGTGATATGGATGATTCAGAGGTTATGATAGTTAAACAAAACTTTAAAAATTTTAAGCAGTACCAAAGTAATGGACATCAAGATAATAAAAGTCAAGGAAGTTATCAAAGAGGTGGATATCAAGGAAGTGGATATCAAAGAGGTGGATTTCAAGGAAGTGGATATCAAAGAGGTGGATATCAAGGAAATCCACGTAGAAACGATGGTAATTTTAATAAGCCATTCAAGTATAATTGTTTCATATGTAATAAAGTTGGACACAAAGCAGCTGTTTGTCCAGACAGAGTAAATGATGACAAGCAAGAGTATTTATCAAAAGTTGAGGTTCACGTCGAAGATGTATTTCAAGTAACGGAAGAAGCTCTTCACACGAAGCAATTACCAAGTGATAATCGATGGTGTTTAAATAGTGGCTGCACATCTCATATGTGTAATAATGAAGCAGCATTCATCAATATGACATCAACAAATGGAAATGTTTTGTTAGCCAGTGATGCACAAAGTGAAATTGTAGCAAAAGGAACTGCTCGTGTTTTTACTACAGATGGAAAAGCAAATAGGTCGATCAAACTTAATGATACATTATTAGTAAAAGAATTAAGAACTAATTTGTTATCTGTTGCGAGGATTACGGACCACGGAAATACTGTCAGTTTTTCTAAAACTGGTGCAACTATTTTCGGAAAAGACGGTGAAATAAAATTGTTGGCGCAAAGAGTTGGAAATTTATATTATGTTTGTAGCAGTGAATAGCAAGCAGATGCGGTAGTAAATAATAATTCAGCAAGTTTAAAGTTATGGCATCATCGTCTAGGTCATTTAAATAAAGATGATTTGTTAGAAATTTCAAGAAAAGAATTAGCTGTTGGAATCAAGATTAATGAAGAAAAGAATTTGGAACCATCTGACATTTGTTTACGAGGACAAATGACTGCATTGCCGTTTCCTAAGAAGTCTGAAAGATGCACAAAAGAAATTAGTTATAGTTTTGCAGTCTAGATGGTGCCAAAGTGCTAAATTTGAATTAGTCACTTAACACGCCCCTCTTAAATTTTGCGCTTTGACAGATCTTCAATCCCATGGCATCAACATGACGATAATGTGCAGGTCCTGGAAGTGGCTTTGTGAGAATGTCAGCTGGCATTATTGTCGTTGGAACATATTTTAGTTTTTGAAGAGCAAGCAAATGCGGTAGTAAATAATAATTCAGCAAGTTTAAAGTTATGGCATCATCGTCTAGGTCATTTAAATAAAGATGATTTGTTAGAAATTTCAAGAAAAGAATTAGCTGTTGAAATCAAGATTAATGAAGAAAAGAATTTGGAACCATGTGACATTTGTTTACGAGGAAAAATGACTGCATTGCCGTTTCTTAAGAAGTCTGAAAGATGCACAGAGAAATTAGAATTGATACATACTGATGTTTGGGGACCGTCAAGAGTAGAATCATTGGGACGTGCTCGGTATTTTGTTACATTTATTGATGATAATACACGATGGTGTGAAGTACGATTTCTTCATGATAAAAGTAGTGTTTTTCAAGCTTTTAAAGAATATAAAGCACGTGTTGAAACCCAGACAAATTGTAAAATTAAATGTTTGATGTCCGATAATGGAACAGAATATTGTAATAAAGAGTTTGACGAATTTTTGAAGAAAAATGGTATTTCCCGTCGTCTAACTGTTCCCTATACACCACAGCAAAACGGAGTAGCAGAACGAAAAAAACAGAACATTGATTGAAATGGCACGATGTCTTTTAATCCAATCTGGATTAAGTCATGGATTCTGGGCTGAGGCGGTGGCTACTTCAAATTATTTAAGAAACAGGTGTCCAACATCTAGTTTAGATAGCCATTCCCCATTTGAAATCTGGAATAAGAAGGTACCTGATTTAAGTAATTTAAAAGTTTTCGGAGCAAAAACATTTGTATTAGAAAAACAACTTGGAAAAATCAAAGTTTGATCCGCGTTCAAGAGAAGGTATTCTAGTTGGTTATTCAGAAGAATCAAAAGCTTATCGAGTATGGATTACAGTTGAAAAAAAGGTTATTGTTGCAAGAGATGTACAAATTCTTGAAAATCAGTTTTTTAATGAGGTTAAAGAAGATAAAATTTTTGATAAAAATGAAGAAAAAATTGAATGCGTTCATTTACCCATTAAAGCTCAAAATGAAAATGAAGAAATTGAAAATGATCAAATAAATGAAGATTGTGCACCAGGTCAAACTTTACGTCGAAAACCAGGAAGACCTCGGATTGAAAGATCAGGCAGAAAAGGAAGACCGCGGAAAATCTATAACACTGGACAAACAGCAAATATAAACGAAGACCAAGAAGAATATGATGATGATGAAGATAAATTGCAAGAAGAAGAACCAAGCGATGATGAAATATTTATTGACGCAGCAGAAAATGAAAGTGAAACAATTGAAGAAGCAAATCTTGCGGATATAACATTAAAGGAAGCAATGACTGGAGACGAAGCAACTGACTGGATGGAAGCTATTACTGAAGAAATTCGTGGTTTAATTAAAAACGATACGTGGGAAATAGTTGAACGTCCAAGTGATAAAAATGTAGTTACTTGTAAAATTGTTCTTAAAAAGAAATTTAAACCTGATGGAACACTTGAACGAAGGAAAGCTCGAGTTGTTGCTCGTGGGTTTACACAACGACAAGGAATAGATTTCACTGATACTTTTGCACCTGTGGCTAGATTGGATTCTATTAGGCTTTTAATGGTATTGGCTGTACGACAAGGTTTACCAGTTTATCAAATAGACGTTGTTGCAGCTTACTTGAATGGGTATTTGAAAGAAGAAATATTCATGGAACTGCCGGAGTATATTGAAGATGCATTAAGAGAAATTATTAAAACGGAGAGCAAAAATAGTAATTTAGGAAAAATTGCTAATAAAATGCTTCAAGAATTATCACAAAATAACAAGGTTTGTAAAATAAGAAAGGCGTTGTATGGTTTACGACAAGCTGGTCGTCAATGGAATGAAATATTAAATGAAGAATTAGAAAGTCTTGGATTAACTCCAGCAGCTAGTGATACCTGTTTTTATTACAATATGAGCGAGGATCAGTACACAATTTTGGTTGTATACGTTGATGACATCTTATATATATCGAGAAAGAAGCAAGAAGTTGAGAGAGTTAAAGCTGGACTCGCAAAAAGATTTGAGATAAAAGATCTTGGCTTAGCTAAACATTGTTTAGGAATAGAAATTAATCAAAGTAATGGAGAAATTGAATTAAGTCAACAAAAATATGTAAATGATATTTTAAAAAGATTTCACATGGAAGAATGTAATCCAGTAAAAACTCCAAGTGATTCTCAAGCTAAATTACCAGAAGGAAATTTATTCCGAAGAAAAGATGAAGAAAAACCATTCAGGCAATTAATTGGTTCACTGATGTATTTGGCAATTGCCACTCGTCCGGACATCACATTTACTGTCAACAGATTATCACAATTTAATGAAAATTATCAAGAAGTTCATTGGTCAGCAGCAAAACGTGTGTTACGTTATTTACAAGGTACACAAAACTATGGACTAGTATTCAAAAAGGATCAATTTGCAATTCAAGGATATTCTGATGCCGATCATGCTAATGATGAAAATGACAGGATCTCATATACAGGATACGTGTTTATACTAAGTGGAGCTGCAATATCTTGGCGTTCAAGGAAACAACGGGCAGTTGCAATCTCATCAACTGAATCAGAGTATGTAGCTCTATCAGAAACATCTCGTGAAGCATTATATTTACGAAATTTAATGTTAGAACTAAAATTAAATGATTTGTCTATGATAAATCTTGGAACTGATAACCGTGGGGCAAAGTACATTGCAGAAAATGCTACCTGTCACTCGCGTACTAAACACATTGCAACAAGGTATCATTTTGTTCGTCAGTTGGTGAAAAATTATGAGCTGAAACTAAAACATGTTCCAACGACAATAATGCCAGCTGACATTCTCACAAAGCCACTTCCAGGACCTGCACATTATCGTCATGTTGATGCCATGGGATTGAAGATCTGTCAAAGCGCAAAATTTGAGAGGGGCGTGTTAAGTGACTAATTCAAATTTAGCACTTTGGCACCATCTAAACTGCAAAACTATAACTATTTATTATTACATTTATTTATGTTATCATGACATTCTGTTTTGTTTATTTATTTTCGTCATAGAAACGTTTTAAGTAGTTCATTTGTTGTTTATTAATCATAAAAGAAAGACATAATTATTTTTATTGTAATTGTGATTAAAATAATAAATAAAATATTAAAATTGAGTTTAATATTTAACAATTTCATTTTGCAATTACTGAAGATAAGTGTAATATAGACTCTAGTGTTATTTCGAGATTTATTTTCAGATCATTATATTGATAATATCGACGTGAGGTGGTGGTGAGTATGGCAGACAAACAAATACAATACTTGCTGACAACACTGTTGCATCAAATGGAACAATTGAGAAAAGTAATGATGGAAACATATGCACACATTTTGAAATTATTAGTCCATAGCTGTAACAGTAACTGTACTGTAACTGATCATTAGTTCCAACACATAAAAACTAACGTTCCCCACATGGGGACTTTACACCTAAACTACCATTCGAGTTATACTGTTTTTAATTTCTTGCTTGTAACGGACAGAAATGTTTAAAAATATATTTTTTTCAAAATGTTATGCGACAGATATTTTTTAATTGGCCAGAATTCTAAAAAAATACGGTTAAGGTAAACTACTATACTTTATACAAACCACCATGCGAACAGTTATATGGTGCTAAGAAATTTGTTAAGGTTTGCCTAATAGGCAAGATGCTGCAAAATGTGTATTTTATCTTTTTGAACTTATATATGCGGGCAATTGGTATGGAGTTCGGGTTGGACAAATGTGCAGTAGTCCACCTCAAGAGAGGACGATGCGGCCTGCCAAAAACCAGCCAGGATGTGGGGAGTGGCTGTAGTTGATGCGCCGGCGCGACTCCCGTGAGGCTTAGGAGGCCACGGGAGGACTGACCGGCATCGGGGAAACCGAAAAAAAAAATAATAAAACGTTTTTACTTCTGCAAATATAACAAAGTTTGCACAAGAATATACAATATTCAGTTGGTAAAGCAAGTGGCGAAGTTTAGCTAGATCAGCTACTCTTACACTTAACCACTGCGAAAATAGACTTAACTACTAAACTTAACCTAAACCTAACCTAAAAATAGTTTAACTAAGACTAACAAAATAGAGAAAATAGACAAACTACACATATATTGCGCCATAAAAACATAGTTATCATTGATGATTGGAAGAAAAGAAAAGTGGACTATAGTAGAAATATACAATATATAAAAATAAAAATAAATTAGGTTTCATTTTCTTGGTAAAAGGTTAAAATATAGATTTTAAACTTTTACTAGGAAGAGGAAACCTAATTTATTTTTAAAATATTCTACCCTACGGTGAATTTCCACTATATAATTTCTCCTGTTCTCTGAAACCATCAATGTTTATTACATTGGGGTTTACTAGTATTTAGTTACTTTGCATCCCTTTAAATGAACTGTCCAGACGAAGCTAAAAGCAGAAACACGTGTCGGCAGATGTTTTAAAGTTTTTAAAGTGATTGTTCAACTGGTGAGTACCTTTTGTTTTATTTATTTTTGGTTTTACTGAACCGAATAGTTGGAATTAAAAATAACATTATTGAGTCAGTCACACTGAACATAATGTGCATATTATATTTTTTGTAATTCAAGTTTCAGCGTTTTGGCAAATAGCCGGGAAAATAATTGTTTAAAAAGATATATGTGTACTTATCTATGATAAGTTTTGTAAAAGTAGTAAATAATAATTAGCAAAAAAATTTTTCAGCGTTATTATTTTTTCATTCCACTCTATACAATATATTGTGTAATATACTATAGGCCATAGAATATTATTTTTATTTAATATTTCTAATTTTACTGTTTTACGAAATCTATGAATGGATAAAGATTTGTAATTATCAGTAAAGAGTTCTACAGTTTAATTTCATTGAAAGTAAATAATCTTGAAAAGAAAGCTGTTGAATGCTGAGGCATGATAAGGGTATTTTCATGTCTAATATTTATTTTGTGAATGTCATTTCGAAATATAAGTATTTCTTTTAAGTAGTTAGGGGTAGAGATAAACAAGAGTATACGAATTAAAAAGTGGTAATCTGCTGTATTTGATATGTTTAACCACTGAAGCCGTTTAAAGTGGGACGAGATATGGTAAAATTTTCTTAAGTTGTAAATAAATCGACAACAGTTGTTTTGAATTTTTTTGTATTTTCTTTTTTATTTACTGCGTCCAAATATGGATAGTACACATTACAGTAACTAAAAATTGGCAAGACAAGATTTTCACAAAGCTTCTTTTTTAAACATTGGCTTAATATATATCTGTTTGAGAATAATAATTTCAGACGCATGTAGGGTTTTTGTATTAGCTTACTGACATGACCTGACAAAGGGAGATTTTCGTCAAATATAAGCCCCAAGTTTTTCGATGTATTCGAAAAAGCAAGTGGTACATTATTTACCCGTAAACTTAATTGATCTTTGATTTCATGACGTTTGTTTTTAGGATAATACAATATAGCTACACTTTTTCCGGATTTCATTTTAAATTATGACTGTGAATACGTACTTATAAATCTTAAATCAGCATTGAACATATCAGTAGCTTCATTTGTTTGATTTAAATCAAAATGGTGAGATATCTGAGAATCATCAGCATATGTCTGAAGACAGGAAAATGCAACGTGATTGGAGGTATAAATTATGAACAATAATGGACTCAGAAATGAACCCTGTGGAACACCTGAAATTATAGGGCTGATTTTAGATGACTGTTCAGGCTACTTACTGATACCTTGTTGAGGTATGAATAAAAAAATTTATGGCTATTTCATCAAATCCATAATATTGTAGCTTAGCACAACGTAAGTCATGATCAATGGTATCCAATGCTTTCGAATAATCTAGGGAAATTATTACTGTGCCGAGTTTATTGTCACTTGCTCGAATTAAATTATCAGTTAAGTTTAGTAAAGCAGAGGTGGTACTATATCCTTTTTAGAATCCTGACTGATGTTTAGGTAATAGATTGTGAGTAATAAAATATCGCGATATTTGACAGTAAACTAAATTTTTTCTAAAATTTTTGACAAGATTGGGAGGAGACTGAGAGAACGAAGATCTCGTAGTGAAGCTGGTAAATTAATTTTGGGGATGGGTTTAATAATTGCTATTTTCCAATTTTCAGGAAAATGACCCACTTCAATGCAGCAATTTAAAATATGCGTGATGTGAAGTAAAATTACAAGGATACATAACTTAACCATATATAAAGAAATTTTGTCATCACCACAGGCATTCGATTTTAGAGAAAAAATAGCATTCGTATTATTTCAGGATCAACTACATGCAGTATGAATTCTACGTTTTGTAAGTGTTTAGAATTCTTATAAAAATTGATGGTATCATCACAGTTCTGATTCTTGCTGTATGCAGTTATGAAAAAAATCATTGACCTCATCCGGATTCTGTAAAGTTGATGGAAGTGAAACGTCATTACTTTATTTAATGTTCACAGCTATTATACCTCGCCAAAGATCTTTTTTTATTTTTCTGTTTGTGTAAAAATTTTAAATAAGCAGCTTTTTTCGCGTCTAACTGATGCTAATGTAAAATTTTTTAAGTCTCTGTATCGGATCCAGTTTTTTCCGTTTTGTTACGATTATAATCTGTTAGAGCACCATCCCGTAGTATCATTAGATGTTTTAAATTATTCGTTAGCCATGGCGCGGGAGGTTTATTTACTCACACGGTTTTCAGCGGAGCGTGTACATTAAATAAGTTTATAATATTTTCCGTGAGTAAATTTATTTTTCCTTCAATATTCGGAACATAGTAAATATTGTCCCAATTTATTTCATATAAATCTTTGTAAAATGCATCCTCATTAAAATGTTTAAAATCTCGAAACGTGAAAAATTTTTGCTTTAGTTTAAGTTCCGGCATGTTTATACTACAGTATGTTGCTCTATGGTGGGATATGATATCCGCATTTATAGTACCAGTCTCATTTATTGTGAAACCGCTTTGAACAAAAACTGGATCAATAAGAGTACTTGTACTTTGCGTAATACGCGTGGGCTCGTCAATAACCTGTACAAAACCATAAGTTTCGAAACATTCGGATACCAAATTATCATGATCAAATAAATTAATGTTAACATCATCTAAGACTACAATATTATCATATGAAACCATCAACTGCGGTAAAATATTGTCAAATATATCCACACCTGCTTGTAAGTTATTGTGAGGAGGTCGGTATACAACACCAATTTTGCTTTAATGTCTTTGCATATAAAAAACAATGGTATGTTTTTGTTTAACACAGCTGGAATCGTTTTTTATCATTATGGCCAAGGGCAAATTAGTATGCTTTTCCGCTAGGCAACATTCGAATACAGCTATTTTACAAGTTATCTAAACTGCAGTACAACGTTAAGTCATGATAACAACTCATAATTCATCAGACAAACAATATTCTTATCACTTAATTTTTAATGCTTTAAGTAAATAATTATATTTTGTTCCAAATATGTTATCAGAGAGTAAGTACATTGATTTTTTTACAATTGATGTTCTCTAAGATAATAGTGTAAAATACTGAATATACTGTTATACTAATGACAAATTATGTTAAGCAATTTAAATCTACCCTGGTTACTATCCCATATCAAAAATATGTTATTTGGGTTAACAGAAGGAGAAATTGCCTAAACCAGTTTTGACACGAATAAACAAACTGTAATTAATTAAATAGTAAAAAGTAAATATTAACAAGTATGAGGATTATATATGTCATAGATATATACAATGTAAACTAAATTGTCTTTATAGCTACCGACATGATATGACGAAATTCAAAGTAGGTACACCGAACATCGAACTTGAACTAATTTATGTCAATACAAAGACTATTTTCTCACATTAAAAAAAAACAAGGCAAATCCTTGAGGTAGAGAGGTTTCTATAGAAATTTAGGACAGTGGTTTAATAGCGAAAGGAAGTGCCAGAAAAAATTATAACTTTACCAATAAATATTAATCAGTAATCATAGATAAAGAATATTTGATATTTGATCGGTTTGATGGAATAAAGGCCTTAATTGAAGACGGTCGAAACCAAGGTTATATTGCCAATAGATTTAGGGTTTCACGCAATAGGCTCAGAGAGACAGGTTTATACATGAGACGTCCACGAACAGGTTCCCGAGGAGAACTTCAAATTTTAATAATTAAAAGTATACTATTTGCACTGTTTTACTAAAAATTTTCAAAAAGAAACCTATCGAGGTGAATTAAAAAACAAAATACTGATAATAGAGGTAGCTTGATGGTAAATCATATTTTAAAATATCTATGCTACCTAATTATTCTACAGGAATAAAATATTTTGCCTTCAATTGTATATGACACGTAAATTTTTTTTTAATCTGCAAAGAGATTACAAATATGAATAATTTATCTACTCTTTGCCTAATAAATCGTTAAAATCGGTCCAATGAAAAAAAAATTATAAAACTTCAAACTTGATCAAAATATGAAAATGCCCGTTTTTCGTGTCGGTCAGTGTATGTACTTGCGATGTAAGCATGTTAAAACTACGAAAATGTTCGTCAAAATACCCAGAGTAGAAAAGGGGAATATACATCATAGCGTGATGGGCAACCTCGTACTTCAGATTGCTGTCTGTGGCGTGTCTTTAATCGTCCATAGAGAAACTAAGATTTCTACGAAATCGACAAAGCAGCTAACTAATGCATAGGTATGACATATGTCCCTTCTTTGTCTGAATACACTCTACCAGTGATTAACACACGAGGTACATAATGAGTTTATCTCTTAGGGTTAGTTTCAGAAATAGGCTGAAGTTTAACAAGAGATTAAAAAATAAATAAATAAATAAAAATATACGATTTATACTATTTCTTAAAAGTATATATAGTAAATTTACAAATTTTGGAAAAATAGTTCCAAATCAAATTATCTTCAAAGAACTAAACTCATTTGGTTATTTGAGTATATGATCTAGAAAATTGATTAGAAAGTAATACATTTATTTCATTATTTTTCATTAAACTTCATTTTTCATTAAACTGTATAAAGACAAGTACCAACATCATTAGGCACGCGATTAATTCCACCATGACAAAAGTTCCTTCTCATTTTGGTACTGACACTTGAATACTCAATATCCAAACTGTGAACGACCTCATGCTTGGCCGGTTAGATCGCCAAGTTTCAACGGTATAGATAATTTTCTATGGGATCTAAAAACTGCAGTCGACAGTCCCAGTAAATAGCAGTTACTTCAGCACATCCTTCATTATCGTGATGAATTTAGAAACAATTTCGCGCTAATTAAAAAATCGATTAGCCATTTAAACAAACGCCAATAAAATTGTAGGGAAGCTGGTCCTTTTCATTTGAAAATTTGCTCCCTCTGCATTATGCCTGAAAAATCCAATTAATGGTATTTTTTAAAAGATTTATTTTAGATATAAAAACATATTTACTGAGTTTAAATTGACCAGTAGTTTTTTAGACAATGTACTTATCTTTCATTTCCCGTTTTGCCAAAATCAATAAAGGTGTGGCAAAAAATCTATTCACATAGTTTTGTTTTCTGATCTACGAACTTTTACAAAATATATACGGGGAGATCTTTTTACAGGAACAAGAAAACTCAAAGTAAAAAAGTCCGATCCTCGAATTTTTATATATTGATAATGGTAGCATATTATATGCGATAAGTACATAAGCGTATAAAATGGTAAACAAATTCAGATACATGCATAGTAAGGAAGTTCTGACCAAAAGTAGTTTATCACCCTGTATCTCAGTAATTAAGCGGCACAGATAAATTTCTATAGTCTGCTGGAGAGGCCTTTAACCGCTCCTAAAAGTATGTACAGTTAGTCATAAAACTCTCTGTAGGTATATGAAAATTATTATTCCCTATGCTCTAAATAAATTACGGAAATAAACTACTACTGTAGAATATTTCCATCCGAACGATTTTTAATAATCAATTGCAATGATTGCAATAATATAATACCACGGGATTAATCCAGAGAAGAGGACTCATGTGTCAAGTGCAGTCTAGTTATATTAAAGTTGAAGTAAAATAAATGAGCCTTGAAAAAACGGTTATAAAACTATCGAATGGCAACTTGTAATGATTAATTAATTTGGAATTTGAACAATATAACAGCAAGAATAACTTAGTTTTATATCAAAATTATACGACAAGACATTCGTGAAGAAGCAACTGTTTTACGCTGGACTGGTTAAATCTGAACTAGGGTGATTTCACGTTTAATTTCTATTTTTTTGACATTATTTTGATATCAGTAAACACAATAAATTGAAACGTTATACGTTAAATCATACTTTTTATTTGCTTTCTTGATTAAGGTTTTATTGACAACCGGTGAGAGCAAGCTTTCCATTTCTACCAAACTAAACAAAACTTACTAACTGCCGATCCCTAACTCAGTTTAGAAAGACCATTGAGTCTTTATTCTATGTGTTCATTGAGAGTATTATAGTCCTGGTGGTTTAAAATTATGCAAATATTTGACATATAATGCCACTTTTTTAAAAAATAATCCACTATATTTAACTATCCTCATAAATAATAAAAACATATTTAAAAATACTGAAACGTACAATATGATTTGAATAAAAACTGCAACACAACGTTTAGTAATTTTCACTGTAAAGGTACTTCAATAAAAATAATAACAAATAAAAAAGATATTCAATAATGAGTTGCCTCACAGTGATTGTTTATGCAATCATTTACTGTATTACTAGCTTTACATGTAGCCACTGCCGCTGCTACTCGCGCTGCCCGCTGTCCTGCCCTTAGCAGCCTTGAAGCAAGTGACTGTTTACATACAGCTGGTACGCGTTACCGCCAGTGAAGGGAGCGAGCGGCAGCGGCAATGGCATGAGCAGTGGCAGCGCGAGCGACGTGTTTACATACTCGCGCTGCCCACTTCCCTGCCCAATTCCCTGCTCACTTGAGCTGCATGTAAACCCGCCATATGAGGTGCACTTTGTATCAGATGATCAATGCCGCCTTGATGTATATCATTTCAAGCTTCTTGTATACGAGGTTTGCATCTGAAGAGCTTTTCTGCAAAAGTTAACAAGTCCTTTAATCTGAGAAAAATAGATATTTTATATCGCGACACAAACAAATATCCAAACGTAAAATGTCATTGAGAGTACTATTTATAGGCATCTCAATAGCACACAGGTGAATATTTAAATTTTTTTGGTTTTATGTACAAAAATTATTTTGGACTTGTTAAGTTTTGATTAAATAGTATGGACTTGTTCTGCTTTGCAACTTGGTAATTGAACTTTTCAATTTGTTAATTAGCAAAAGTCTCTTAAACTCTATTGTTTTGTCAACATTCAACAAGTTCGAACAGCTGGCGGTACAAAAAAACGTTTGCATGTTTTGTGTCCCCATCTCAAATACCATCTTCCGAATATCGCCATAATATGGTAGTGAACCTAATATAAAGCAATACTATGTTTGACTCCTGGCGAACAGAGGGCGGAAATTGTATTAAACACCTAATTTAAAAACAATATTATATATGCGTTAGGACATGTTCAGTTTTGTTACATAACTGTAATTTTAAGTGTTAAGATTCCATAGGACTTGTTTACTATAGTCGTGAAAAATGTTTTATTTTAGCTTGTTTTTAATAGAATAACTTGTTTAGTTTTGATGAAAATTATCGATTTTTCCTTTGAATTTATAAGCTAATAATGATGTTTTGATTTAAATCTGCTGAGGTGTTGTTTCTACTTAAGATTTTCAACTTAATTTTGATACAAACTCATTTTGTTCTATATGTGGAGTTGTTGAGTTTTGCAAAAATCTTTACATTTATGCTTAGATGATTGATCTAATATCCATAATAAAGGGATGTTAAACATTGTGAAGCACCACGCCCTGAGCCGCTTCATCGCGGATATTTTTCCTATATTTTCTACATAAAACTAAATTATTTCCAAGCATTTATCTCATTAAATTCCAAATTAATTATTACATAAAAAGGTTAAACCATTTTCTGATAATTTTGGCAGAAAAATTCAAACTATAGAATATAAATTATTCATCTAGTAAAAGAACTGAGTATTCATTTAAATATTTTAAAACGTTGAGAAAACTGTATAAAATCTTAAAGAGTTCTCCAGCCGAGAACATGTAACATAAACAAACCGACGTAAACACGTAGGTTTGTAAGAGATTTTACCAAGAATAGAGTCGAAGGCTAATAAAGATAGTGTCATTATGTCACTTTACACTTTAAGTACCGTGTGCAGAATTTAGGTCGACGATCACAGTTAGGGCATTAGCATTTGGCTATCTCCGTCAAGCTTACAAACTTGAACAATGAACGGGAAATCATATAAATACGCGAGACGGCGTAGAGTCGTGGTCACATCTTTGGCAACCATAGTGTTACGCAGGCTCTCCGGAGCCTGAAAGTCAAAGATAGACGAAAGATTATAAATCAGATCTGTTACACAAACCCATTATTGTGTTCAAATGTTTAAATAAAGTTATAAATTAAAATGTTGTAAACATTTTGGCAATACCATGAAATTTGATTTTGATTGACACTTCTTAATATTTGAAATGTCTAAAAAAATATTGGTGACATTCCACCAATGTGACTTTTTTGAAACGTCTAAAATTACTTTTATTACGAACTCCACCACACGCCGAGTTTTACTACGGTGAGGAAGTTCTGATCCCCAAGTAATTGGCAGCGGTTTCTTTATATAGGGTAGAATATTGATATTATTTGACAATTGCTTAAAATTAAATTAAACAAAATAAAGTAGTATTCCTAGACATTTTAGCTGTGTATATTTAAGCGTCCGTCACAACGTCCCATCGGTTAGACGATTTATTAATAACTAGGATCGAAAGTGTATAATGGACATATTTTATCGTAACAAGGAATTTTTTTTGTCGACTAACTTTTGATTTTATTTAACAATTAATATTCTCCTCTGGATTAAGCAGCCCCCGCCTGACATTTTTGCGGTGAGGAGCACTGTTGAGCAATGCTTAAAACGCCATGTTC
The DNA here is from genome assembly GCA_029963845.1 of Rhamnusium bicolor. NCBI lineage: Eukaryota > Metazoa > Arthropoda > Insecta > Coleoptera > Cerambycidae > Rhamnusium > Rhamnusium bicolor. The sequence goes on along the minus strand of JANEYF010005084.1, from coordinate 103,922 downwards.
ACAATTATGAAATATGATGTGGGATGTTTATTGCGAACGATTTAACTATTTTCCAGCTTTTCCAACCAAGATGAAACAGGCACAATGTTAGCGGAGATTAAAAAATCGTGTTGATAACTTACCCTTTCAAACGGTTACAAATCGTTGAACATTGAACTGCATTTACCTAGAAAAGAAAAAATTATGTATGGAATAGTACAATTATTATTACTATACAATATTATGTATTATATTTATAATGTGTAGAATATTTCTAGATTTATTAATATATGTTACCTCAGATTAATAATATAAAGATAAAGTAACACCCATAAGAGATACGCTGATTTTTATAACCGATACATAAACAATAATTTGCATGTTTACATATCAACGTATCCAAATCAAATCAGGGGCGGCTCCAGGCTTCAGCGTTTATTTTAATGCTTTTGTATAACTTAAAACTTAATAGGTATACAAAATTTGTTTGTTTGAGGAATGTATTTCTCAATACTATTCTGCTGTTGCTATTTTAATCTCTGTGGTTTTTAAGTGATTTTAAAGTTCTGTGTTATAGGGTACTGATAAAGATTTATTTAGTGAATATTTATTGAGAAACAATGACTAATAAATGTGGTGTGCGCAAAGAGGAAAACAACATGTAAGTAAACAAAACAAATCAGTGTCGGCATATTGCGTGATTGCGAAAGTGTGAGAGCTCAAAAATGACTAAAATTAATATTAGCTTTACAAAAAATAAAAAAGAACATTTGATGCCATTTAATTTGGACAATAAAAAATCCACATTTTATTAATGAAGATACTTATTCAAAACTATTTATTTTAACTTAAATGGAAAGCTCATTCTTAAGGTTGCTCACAAACTATAGATGTTTTAAAGTCTGTTGATATTTTTTTAATTCAATTTTAAAGGTTGCTATTATAAAATGTGTTTATTTTCAGATTTCCCGAGAATCTGGTGAGAAGAGAAAGTTGGCTTAAAGCTCTCAAAATGGAAAATGACAATAAGTGGCACTACGTGTGTTCAGAACACTTAAAAAAAAGTGATTATGCTATTAAATAATCTGTCTTGAAAATCAGTACTGTTCTATTTTTCCACTGGCAACACTATCATCAGGTTTGTCATACATACTGTCCAGGTTATTAGAGAATTATATTGAAAATTAATAATATACTGAGTAGTCACTCATTTATACCGCATGAAATAATATCAAGTAGATACCTACAAAGCATCAACTGTTTTGTTGATATATTACTTTTGTTGCAGTGATGTAGGTTTGTATATTTTAAAGAAATCTTACTTGTTTCAGCATTGAAAATTATATTCTTTCGCCACCATTAGTATCCAAGATAGTATGTTAAATTTAAATATACAGTGCAGTGATCCAAAAAAAATTTGTATTACTGCACGCTACATTTAAAGAACTTAAAAATATCTATAATTTGAAGTATCGGACATGGCCGTTGCTTAAAAAAATAAAAAAAGTAAGGACCAGGGGCGGGCCTTGTATATTTAAATTTAACATACCGTGCTATCTTGGGTACTAATGGTGGCGAAGGAATTAAATTTTCAATGCTGAAACAAATGAGATTTCTTTGAAATATACAAACCCACTACTAAAAAAGTAACATATCAACATAACAGTTGATGTTCTGTAGGTACCTATCAACTTGATATTATTTCATGAGTTATGAATGAGTGACTACTTAGCATATTATTAATTTTCAATATAATTCTCTATTAACCTGGACAGTACGTGTGACGAAGTGGTGATAGTAATGCCAGGGGAAAAATAGCATTGATTTTCAACACTTTTAATCTAGATCTTATAATATTATAATCACTTTTTTTTAAAATGTTGTGAACACACGTAGTGACACTTACTGGCATTTTCCATTTTGAGAGCTATCAGCCAACTTTCTCTTCTCTCCAGATTCTCGGAAAATCTGAAAATAAACACATTTTTTAATAACAACCTTTAAAATTGAATTAAAAAAAATATCAATTGACTTTAAAACATCTACAGTTTGTGAGCAACTTTAAGAAAGAAATTTCCATTGAAGTTAAAACAAATATTTTTGTACAAGTATCTTTTTTCATAAAATGTCGATTTTTTACTGTTCGAATGGAATCAAATGTTGTTTTTGTTTTTGTAAAGCTATCATTAATTTTAGTTATTTTTGAGCTTTCACACTTTCGCATTATGCTGGCCTTGATTTGTTTTGTTTACTTACCTGTGAAAAGATAAACAACCCCGTGGTTTTCTACTTTGGTCGCACACTACACACTTAGTGGTCATTGTTTCTCAATAAATATTCACTAAATAAATTTTTATAACTAAAAATCGATTATTAACCAGTACCAAATAACACAAAACTTTAAAATCTCTTAAAAACACAGATTAAAATGACAGACGTCGTCTTACAGAACACAATTTTGTGTCAAGACGGTGATAGATCGGGCATCGATCGGGTTTCTTCGAGCTGCGTTCATGATTCTGACCAATAGGAAAAAACCAGCCATAATATTTACGTACGTCGCGTAAGATGTAGATGAATAAGACAACTTTTTATATTTTGCTATTCATCTTCTAGTATTATTAATCTGAGTATGTTACGATGCTCACAACTTCGTAGCGAAAATTGCATCGTAATAATTAGGTAGGTACATAAATTATAATATAATTCATAACTTCAATCCGCAGCGTGTATTCCACTTTACTGGCTATATTCGTACACAATAATAGCAATTATAATAATAATGTTACAATGAACAATGTCAATTGTCATAATAACGCATTTATAATTCTCTGCAGTCGATCAAAAATGATGCCATTTTCTTCAAACAATGTTGTCTTAGGATGTATTATTTCACAATATAATTTTTTATGCGACTGCGGTGGTCTTCAGATGTGGAGTACGAACCAAGAATTCAGACACTGTGAAACCACCAAGACCATGATTAAAATATGGAAATGAGTTTACTGAGTGAATGTCCGTCAAGGATTAGAGTCTTTCTAGAAAAAAGTAATAAAACAATTATAAGCATCCTCTTAAACCTTACATGATAATAGAATTAAATATCTATAGTTTCTTGTATTTTATACTGTCATTCTTATCTGAATCCAATACTTCCAATACATTTTATCGTAGAAACTATTAAAACAACTATACAATATAGAAGCAAGAATTACATTAAATTAAATAATAGTAATCTTAGTATTAGAAGCAAAAAGAAAAAAAATAGGTACAACAAGTCGTGGAATAATTAGATGATTTGCCAGTTTTATTATGAGGATAATTTATAGAAAGCTTATAGGATTCATAATGTATTCGGTTTAGTTTTTAAAATTAAGACTTGAAATATTGCATAGGTTTAAGAAAATATATATGCATATTGAGTAATTTTCACTTTGGTATCTTGCCTTTGGCAGTGATCGCGAGGAAGATACCACAATGTCGATAATAGTAGGTATGAGATAAGGATAGAAACGGTCACAACCCACACACTTCTCTGGCGGATGGAGTGTTCGTTTCTGTCCTTTTCTTATACTTGCGATTGTCTGCTTTGTATCGTCTTCCTAACACTTATTATTTAATGTGTTGCGTGAAAAATTGTTCACATAAATTTTCATTTTTCTCAGCAACACCCTGTAACAAATAATGTTATTAATATAGAGTATCTTAACTTGTGTATATTTACGTAACTGGTTAGTCTGTTAGCATGATATCCTGTCCTTTAAAATTTTGGAAAATGTTTCATCGTAGTTCTTCAAGAACCAAATTTTGGTTATTAATTTTGGCCATATAGAAAGGTTGCTTATAGATATTTTTGTAATAACTTTCTTCAGTTCAGTCTACTGTAACATTTACAATCGTGATATAATGAATTATTCTTATTTAAATGCCTGAAATCAAGATATATAATTTGAGGTTATGCGGAGGTACCTTCTTAAATTTGCTTAATAAAAATTTTATAACTATTACAAATTAAAGTACTCACCTTAACTAGTCTGCCAATATAGCTTGTGTCTTAATCAGCCATCAGATACCTGAAAAATTAATTATTTAAATTTATACACTTGAACATTTTAGTACTAGCTATTCAATCAATGAAATTTACTGAAACTTAAGAATTAACATTCCAGAGATACATACTTTAGAAATAATACCTACTTACCTTAGTAGCAATAGCTCTTATAATAAATAAATAATAATTTAGTGTTATAAATAAACTTGTTCACTGACGTCATACTTTATTCTGTGTCAAATTTGGTGCTGCCATCTTACTGCAAGGTAAAGTGTTATTTAATGTCCTACTTATTTTGTTAAATTCATAGAAATTATTAGTTTTTTCCTCGTATCTAATTACTCATAATCCATTTAGTAATTGCAGAATGTTATTATGATTTATAGAGAACATTTACGGTGAATAATTTCTTATCAGTCATGCGCCATCTGTTAAGTAGGGACGGAATTACGGTTCATATTCGTATTCCGAATTTTATCCCTTTTTTTCAAATAGGTTTATTTGATATGGAAAAATTATTCTGTCATCTTTCGTCATTCTATGAGACTTTACTTCCTGTGTCGACTTTAGCGAAGATAGTGTGCCGGCCGCCTAGAAATTTTGATTTGGTATCATCCTTGATAGGGAATATTCTAGTGGTGTGCTACTTGTGATTTTCTACGTATATTTGCTAATTGAAGCTTTGTATAGTGTTATTTTTATGTAAAATTACACCTTTTTGGGATTTGGACACTATTTCTACCACCCACCACGCTGAGTCATTTGACACAGAGCCTTTTTTGGTACTTTTGGAAGTAAAACCCTTCGTTCAAGGTATATAAATAGTATTGATTTTATTGTATTAATTTTTTTTCCGTAAAAATGTATGTAGTTTTGTGTCTCTTCCATGTAAAGTTTTTATTTCATTTAAATCAACACGGGGTTATAACATATTTTTTTTCTCTAGGGTTTTATTTCATGGTTAAATTTTTGGTGTATAAACAGATTTTTGGACAGATCGCTGCCTGGTTTGTAGGACACCAAAATTGAATTTTACTCAGTCTGTATATTCTACAAAAAATAAAACGTTCCATCGTAGATGATGCATTAATAACTACATGAATGAAATAGTTCTTAATATTTAAAAGATTAAGAATTAGAAATTTTCTAGATTGGTGTTCTCCAAATCAATACCTGACAATCTGACAGAAGACGGAGCTTCTCGGTCAAGGATTACTTAAGTGAAAATTATCCTGTCAGCATCGGAAAATTGGTCTACAAACAGCCCTGATTTAAATCCCTTAGGATCCTTAGGTTTGCATCTTTGGAGCACTCGCAACGATAAAATTTAGAATGATGACGATACGAAAAAACTTAAACAGTTTATAATAGAGGAAATCAGTTCGATTAATTTGGAAGCAGTCCAAATGTTCCTTTGGAAAATATCATACTTTGTTGAGTATTTTACATAGGCCTAGAATATGACTGAAGCATTTAAAATTAACATAAAAAAGGGTACCAATTATGTGATTTACTCTGTATAGTGGAAAAGATGATAATTACATGTAACCGGTGAAAGTCGAGACAGATCTCAATTTTGGACGTACAATTTCATTTCGAAATGGAGATGTAATCAAGATCGAGTCGAGACGACATAAAAGTTATGCAGCTTTTAAATTATGGAATTATTTATTAAAGAATACCTGAAATGTTATATAATTGGCGATATGATCAAAAATATAAATGTTTAATATCAGCAAAATAATAATTATTTATATATCATCTGCTTATTTGCTTTCACTTAATGTAGACTGATTATTAATGACTTGTATCATAATACAATATATCCATGTAGAACAATCCGTAACACGATGATACAAAAGGGAACAATAAGTCAACGTCTCGAATAATTATGCAAACACCGACGTTACAAAATGTGTAAAATGTGTTAATTGGCACAGCTAACAAAGAAAATTAAAATGAAAATGTATCGTTAAGAACAAAACGATGTTTATGTAAATAAACCATTGAAAGAAAAGCCCATACAGTGTCTACTTAAAAGTAAATTACTATAACAAGGCTATAATTTTCTGATTAGAAATTATTGCTGGTACTGTTACTGCGTACTTTTAATGTTATATTTCAAAATAAATCATTAAATCTACATGAATGTGTCCAAAAACTTTTTGTTAGGGAGCTACGATCCAATATTGAGTGAATCAAAAAATATATAGAAAGATTATTTAAAAAAATTGTCACCGAAAACTCCCACTTTTCTTAGGTATAAAATGAAAATTATATTAAATAAGTTACTGAATATTGTGATTATTGTAAATATTGTGAAAATCAACATTAGTAAAATTTTTAATAACATCTAATTTAATGTATGCAACAAATGAAAATATTTGCTCTGTAATTTTGTCAGACTTCTAGTAGAAAACGGTATGGTTTATCGAGAAAAAGTACATACTCCAGTATAGTTATAAACAAATTAAGAATATGAAATAAAAACGTCAATAACAATAGCTGGAAAAAAATCGATGAAATAGTTTCAAAGATATATCCGAAAGGCAAATTTTCAATCGACTCCACACCGATTCTTGAGGCTCCTTTGAAATTCGCGCAGTCAAAACGAAAAATTATGCGATAGTTAATTTTTCTTCTACATTAGATTATATTTCTTTATCATTATTAAGAGAATATATTTTTGTTAGAAAGATTTACTTGAAATATAAAATAACAATGGGAGTTTACTACCACGATATGAAAACATACTGGAGAGAAGTTAAACACACTTGAATACATATTCTTTCCCTTGTTATTATAAAATATTTAAAGATTTGCTTTTTGATTTTATCTGAATATTCACACGAAACAGTTTTAAAATGTAGATACTTCATTTAATATTAAATTTATTAGACTTACATTACACCTCATAGCCTTATAGCAAATCAAGATATCTTTTACAATTTCCCCGTAGTTTTCTGATTTCTTATTTCCTAAACACGCGGGATGATACTGTTTATACATGCAATGACGTCTTTCTGCAAGTTCATACTGGCTCTCCTATATAGGCTTCTCCTTTCAAAGGTAAGAATAGATCTGTTCTACTAACTTCTTGTCTTAAAAAATATTGTACTGTATATATACAGATATATCATACATAATAGTAAATGAATATATACATATACTGGAACACAAAAACTGTGAGTGATTGAGAAAATTTGAAAACATAGTTTGACGCGTGCAAAAATACATAGGAAATGGGCATTTTTTTTTGCTTGAAAGAAAAATCGTGTTAACCAGTGATTTTTTTCTCTAAATAAGCCTAATGTTTATGAAAAAAAAACATTTTCTCATTACAACAATTTTCGTCTCATTCTAGGAATCAAATAACGAATCTCGGTCTCGTTCTTATTCTTTGTCCCTGAATGAGACGACAAAGAAAATTGTACAGTCTCGCGCGAGGCTCTAATTTTTTTCATTTTATTTGAAATAAAAAATAAAAATTGTACTTCTCAAATAAAGTACATGTATAATGTGTTTGAATTTTATTACTAATCACTGGTATAATACAAAAAAAATGTTACATTTACTTGGGGTCCACTTAAACGGTCGGATATAAAGATAATTAAACAAATTCCATAAATTTACAACCTTTGGGGGCATTTTTTATAACAGATAATGCTGAAGAATACATATCATATAATTGATAAAAATATTAAATAACCTTGGGCTGCCTGAGTACGATTTCTGTTTGTCTGTTCTATGATAAAGGATTTATCAATTATTAACCTATATTAAAATGATTAATGTTATTAAAAATACTGACGTAAACACCAGACTACTAATATTAAGTACTACTAGCAGATAAAAGATAAGGATAAAAATATGTATTTTTGTAAAATTAAATGGCTAAATAAGAAACAATATTTACATTAACTCAATCTAATTTTACCAACTTAGTGATAATATTTTTTGAAAACAGTTGAAAAATTTATTTGCCTTACTTTTCACTAACTTTGTATTATTCTTTAAATATGAGGCAGTATAAAATAACACAAAGTGTGTTACAGCTGAGGTGAAAACACCCCAAACCCTTGTTTATTTTTGATGGCATCTAAAAATTCTTTTTTGAGGGTTGCAACATTCTAAAGTTATGTCGGCGTCTCATAGGTTATAATATATTTAAATGAAAAACTAAGCTTATTACAATGAATAAATAATCCTAAAAATTCAGTCATATCAGGCATTTTTTTTTTTAATTTTCATGCCTTAAAGTATAATTTGAGTCCCCTCCAATATTAAAATATGGCATAACCAAATTTTGTCAGCAGCCACTGTATAGAATACATAAATAATGCCAAAATAAAATGAAGAACTCAAAAATAGAAACAGGACACTTTGAAATTTCGTTGGATTTTAAACAGTTATAACGTTTGGTAGTGTGAACTGATAATAATAATAATAATAATAATAATATTTATATACAAAAAAATGCAGCAATTATGCAATAAACAAAATAATTAATAAATGAATACAGTAAAGTATAGGATTATATAATAAAATTAACTAGAAATAAAAAGACAAAAGTCACAGAAGTAGAATGTCTACTTGTTATTGATATAGAGACAAAACATACACACACGTGCATAAAACACATATAAAATAAAATGAAACATACACAAATATATTACAACTAAATTTCACGTATACATATATTTTCTGAGCATCGTGTATTATTACTCTAGGTGTCACTATTCTTTTTATTTTATACTTGAATATTTTGTGACTATATATCCTTAAGTTCAGTTGGTATAATATTATTAGGTAATACAATAAAATAGAGTGACCTAAATAAAATTTACCTGTCTTACAGTTTTTTCAGCCCTTGGTTTTTGACAGCTATTTAGTTTACAACTTGTTTCATATGAATTAATAATATTTTCAATATTAATTTTATTAGCATGTATATTTACAAGAATAATTAAACAAAAAAGTATCCGAATATCGAGTATTTTATTTTCGTTAAATATAGCATCACTTGGATAAATTTAGATTTTTCTATATATTAATTTTAAAACCCATGTTTGTAAAACATTTAGATTGCTGAGGTGATAATCATTGACCCCACCGCAACCCAAGATGCCATATGATATTTCCGATTGTTCAGTGTTTGATATAATATTTTTAGATATTTTAATTCAAGGAATTCTCATAGGTATGTAATTTTGATAATAAGCCTCTAATTTTTTTCATTATATTTTTTATATACAGATCCCATTAAGTTACCAAGTTTAGGTCCAATAAATGTTGACTCAGGCATCACAAGGTGAATTCGTAAAATATTTAGGAATTATTATTTGCGGGAAATGATAATTCCTAAACATTCGGATTCACCTTCTCTTATTGTGATGTCTGAGTCAACATTTATTAAATCTAAACTTGGTAACTTATTATAATAAGACGTAAATAGTAGATAACATATTTTGGCACCGTTAAACGTAAGTGAATTATATCTAAAGTTGTTGTTGTTGTTGTTATTAATATTAAAGTCGTTTTCCAGTTTATTTTTTAGTTCATTCCAGGAGTCTGCTGTATATGTTATTGCAGTATCATCACTGATTATGGAGCCCAAAGTATTAATTGTCAATAAACTGTTGATATACAGCGTAAATAAAAGAGGACTCAAAACTGTTCCTTGTGAAACACCATATTTTTAGATTCACTAATGACATTCTCAATTTTTACATACTATACCCGATCTTCCAAATAACTTTTGTTTGATTCGAGTAGATCAAATATTTAAAAAAATTAAAACTTCGATTTTCTTCGTAAATTGACTGAGAAGGTGATATCAGTATTTCTCTATCTAGTCTTTAAATGGATGAAACCCCACAATTCTCACCAATTTATGACACCCTGTACATGGAACACTCGTAGTAGGTACCTAGTAGAAGAAAAAAAATCATATTAACAATTTCAAGATTTATATTTAGACTTTAGAGATTCCTATGTGGTAAATAGAATTCCAAAAACTTCATTCCTGTTTCCAAATTGTATATTCACTTACCAGTTACCTATTTATAAACTTCTAAATCATGATAATGTGCTACAAACAAAGACTCACTATTAGCTTTCTGAGTAACTGATATATTTAGTTTATGAAAAATAGTACCGGAATAATTATGACTATAACACATGCTAGAAGACACTTAGTATATTTCTCATAGGCCAGTCAGTAGTCACCAGGGTGAAAATAAGTCTGATGCGACATCAAATATATTATATTAAGACCCGGCATATCCATTTTCTTTAAACTAGCTGTTAATTGTTAGTTACTAAACAGATTTATACTAATTGCTATGAACTTGCTTTTACAAAAAACTGATCACAGCGAAGTATATTCTCATTTAGGACAACTAGCTGTTTTGTAAAAATAGATAAATAACAACCACTATTTTACTGGTTTAAAAATTGTATTCTTAAATTTATCTGTTCCGTAACTTCATAGGAGGTGGATATACCGGCCTTAAGGCCAAGATAGATTCCTTTAAACAATCGTATTCTGTTGTGTTACCAGAAAACACCTCCTTAGATGAATATAGTTTAGAAACTAGTAGCATTAATCTCGTTTCCTTCTCAGAAAATGGCATTAAAAAAAAATTAAATAATAATTATTTAATATCTGTTTATTTGCAGGCGTGTTTTTGAAAATAATTTAAGAAGGTTACCGTGTTGTAGTAAGTTGTGTAATATAAGTAATAATTATTTTATATCTGTTTATATGCTGGTGTGTTTCTGAAAATGAAAGTATTTGATGTAAAAATGTTTCAACCGTGGGAGGCCTCTACGTCTGCATCTTATTGCGTTTGTGAAAATGAAAGTGATAGCGATTACAGTGATAGAGAAAATCAAAGTTCATTAGTGTTTTCAGTAAGAAAAAAATCGGTTACAATTGAACGAGCAACCGAAACAAATTTACCTTAATATTTTCAATAATCTTTTTACAATAATCTTTTGAGTTGCAAATTTTTTTAATAAAACATGATCTCTATTGTGAGAAATTATAATAAAGCATAACTGTGGGAAGTCCTGCAAATGAAAAATTATGAGAAGAAGTATATTATAGATAATGTAGCGGAGAGATATGGCCACAAAGTGTTGAGATTACCGCCATATTTCTGTATTCAATCCGATTGAATTAATTTGGTGTAAATTGAAAAAAATGTCAGAAAAGGAAATTCGATAAAAAAAAGTCATAGAGTTAATTCGATATGAAGTGTTAAAAATTAAGAAGAAAGATTGGAAAAAAAGAATTAGGAAAGTAATTACAATTGAGTATGATTATTTAAAAATTGCCAAATTTCATATAAATAGTGGAAATAAATTTATTATAAATTTGAACGAGGATAGTAGTTCATCTGAAAATGAAAAAGAGGGTGAGAAGGGTGAGGATTCAGAGGAAGAAGCAATGTGAAGTGAGATAAAGTGAAGTGATGTGAAGTGAAGAAGTGAATCAACTGCATTATTTAATTCCGTTTTTGTGCTTTCGTAGTTCAGTGCTTGAGAAACATTCTTTTTCAGGATGTTATTATTTATTAATGTTATTATTATTATTTTTTTTCATTTTGACAAAATGTGCCTTTCTGTTTTTATTGTAGTAATAACTTTACTATTAGAATTTATTTTTAGTTGTTTTATTGAGAAAAATTTTTGTTTCTGTTACTATTTTGAGAGTATTTTTTTGTTTTTATTTTGTTCTTAAAGGTCTCTTGTTACTTTTTAAATAATCTTTTTATTCTATACTAATATTCCATACCCACCATTCCTGGCAAAAAAATGCTCATACCTCTTCGCGGTTCTTCTTAGATAGTAACAATTTATATTAAGCGGACTTGAATACTGTAACTGCTGTATGTGTAGTGAATACGTTAAATTCAATACTTTTATTTCACGTTAATACTTTTTTGTACAATTGTTAAATTGTTGCTAGCTAAACTGTGCACAAAAACCTACATTAAAAAAGTAAACGAACGAACAATGCAGTTAAATCCGGCTCTGCGTTCCTCAGTATCTTACCCCGGACATCCCGTTACAATATAGGTTTCCTCAACTATATATAGACGTTTTGTAAACATAACGTATTAAGAGTATATTCCATTTTCAATGGGGCAGTGGGCGTAAACGTGAACCAAGAAACGTAATTCGCCTATTTTATTTTATGAATTGCTATTGGACACTCGTCAATAACCGGCCCCGTCAGTCAGTAAATAATTGTTTTCTTATAGGTATAAGTCGTCCAATTATCCGACAAAAGCCTTTAGTTTTTTGTTCCCATTTTTTCAATGAACAGATTCATTGTATAATACATTTTTTGTCATTTCAAGTTTGAAATTCTTTTGTACTTTATCCCCAAAACTTCGAGGAAATATTTAATAGAAAAAATTAGTTGAAAATTGAATCTTCATGTCAGAATAGTCATTTTTTAAAATTTTGGTACATGTTTAAAACATTTTTTTCTAAAAACATCTTCTTTTCAAAATGTCTACGTGTTTGGGATTCTGTCGGGATTACAAATCGATAGTTTTATTTAAGTTTATAACCGTATGAGAACAAGGTTTGCCTCAAAACTTTTGGATTTAACACAAGTTGAAAATCCCTACTAACTTGCCTAAATAATGTTATTATTGTGTTACACACACAATTCCATCCCTATTTAGATTCACCATGTTTAGGCCTGGAGACATTTTCTCATGTTGTAAAAGATATATTGTATGTTTAGCGAATTACAAACTTAAAATAAACTATACATTGTGCATACAAATAAATATAGGGTGGATATGAATGGGTAAAGTTTATATATTTGACCGCAACTAGGATAATATGGCTATTCAAATTGTAAACTAAGTAGTTATATTTTAAGCGGAGAATTAATATCAAGGAATGTGGATTTTGGAATAACTGTTTGTCACCTTATGCCTCATTTTGAAAAAATTTGAAAGTAACATACATTAAGGTAGAAAAATTTATTAATTATTATTTACCTACCTACATTTGGCAAGAAGTACTAAGTGTATTTCAAAATACAACAATTTACAACCATTTCTGTCACTTTTTTGAACGTATCAGACATCCCATATTACGACACAGAACATTTTGTTTCTTTGTCTGTCTATATGTGTAGACGATAACTGGATCCGATTTTTTTAACCAAATCGTTTGTCCAATTTTAGATACTTGTTAGTTGAACTGGGCATAAAGTTGATCATATAGCGACATAACGCAACAACATTTCGTACCATGAGAACTACATAGTTCTAAGTAACAATTTGTGTAAGTTGTGTTGTGTGTGCCATAAATAATGGATACGGACTAAGATAATTGTGACAGTGATATAAATAATAATAACAATGAGAAGAATGAGAATTTTTTTATATAACTAAACATATATAGACGATCCATCGAAGTTTTGGGCATTTTTAAATAGTAAAAAAGGGTCAACGAATATTTCTAATGTTATGAAATATAGTGACTCCGTAATAAACAAGCCTAAAGATATTTTAAATACATTTGCTGATCACTTTAGCAAGTCATATGCACCTTGTAATAATTCGCTTCGAGAAGCATTAGATAGCGAGCCCAGTTTCAACAATAACTCGGTGTTTCAGGTATCGCGTTTCACGGAGGAGGAGGTCCTTATGGCCTTGAAGAAAATAAAAAACAAAATGACTACTAACTGGTCCTGATGGTATCCCTGCTTTTTTTACTAAAAGTCTGCGCCATTATTTTTGCATCGCCTTTAACGAAAATTTTTAACTTAATTTTAAAATGGAGTTATTTTCTTGTTTTGTGGAGACGGTCGAAAGTTTGCCCAATTTTTAAAAAAGGCGACAAATCAGATATCTCAAACTTCCATGCAATCTCTATAATTTGTAACTTTGAAAAAGTTCTTGAAATTCTGTTACATGATGCCATCTACAGTAATATTAGTAATCAAATATCAATTCATCAACACGGTTTTATGAAGGGACATTCCACAACAACAAACTTGCTCTGCATTACGCAATACTTGTCTGAATCCTTAGATCACAAACAGATGTCATTTATACAGATTTTTCGAATGGACAGGCTTGACCAAAAAATATTGCTTAATAAGCTTTGTAATGTTGGACTTTCTAAAAACTTAGTATCTTTTTTCAATCCTATCTGTTGCATTTAATGGTTTCAAGTCTGTCGAATACATTGCTACCTCCGGAGTTCCGCAAGGATCTATCCTAGGTCCATTACTTTTTATTGTATTCGTTAATGATATCGCAGATGATTTAGAAGTCAGATATTTAATGTATGCCGATGATCTAAAGCTTTTCTGCAGGATCGATAGCATAGAGGATTGTATCCATCTGCAATAAAACGTACAAAAAATTAGTAATTGGTGCAATAAACACAGACTTCCTTTAAACACCCAAAAATGCTATGTTATGTCTTATACACGCAAATTATCCTCAATATCATACGACTATAGCATTAATGATGATGTACTAAATAGGCCTGACACGCTCCGGGACTTAGGTGTTATTTCATATTAACACCGTTGTGTCTGAAGCTATCAGATCGTACGGATTTATAGGTAGAAATTCGCGTGATTTTTCGAATATTGACACACTCAAGATGCTTTACTGTTGTTATGTTAGATCGAAGCTTGAATATGCCTCAGTTGTCTGGCCCCCTCAGTACAATGTATATATCAATAACTTAGAACAAGTTCAACGTAAATTTATGAAATTTCTGTATTTTAGAACCGAGGGTAACTATCCAGAGATTGGCTTTCCACAGCAAGAGCTGCTTGATAAGTATTCCTAAAATTGTTTACGTCGTAGGCGTGAGTGTATATCTCAAATATTTTTATATAAGCTCATTAATAACAATATCGATGCACAGGAACTAGTGTCTAAATTATATTTTTACATCCCAAGAACAACTTCACGTCACAGTAATGTATTTTACCTAGCGACACCTCGGTCAAATGCTCTAAAATTCTCTCCGATTCACATAATCTGCGAAAATCATAATTCCATCTGTACAGATATCGACATAATTAATTGCAGCCTTAGTGATCTGAAAAGCTACTATGATGCAGGCTAATATGCTGTTTTTGTTTTTCTTTGCTTTTCCCTGTTTTTCTTTGTTTTATCATATATCTTATCTATTAAAAAATGTTCTTTATTTCTCATTATTGTACGTGTTTATTTTAAACTAAGGTTTATAGTGTGCGAATAATGTTTACATACATGTGTTCTTAATTTTAAGCTTTAACTCTTTTGTACTTTTGTTATAACTTTTTTTTTTGTATTTACAATTTCTGTTTGTATTAAACTCTGTCAGAATCCCCCTGCCCTGTAGTTGGGTCTTGTACCTGTTGGGCAGTGTATGAAATAAATAAATAAATAAATAAATATATATTTTGATATTCTATAGTTTTGTTTTATAATTATCATGGATCAAGAATATTTATAAATATTTTACATCAATATTTTTAATGTGAAGCAACAGCATAGTATACTCATATTATGGAGGTGCACTTGATCCATGTTTAACTTAATTTTTTTTATTGGTCATTAACTAAAATATTCAGTGGAATATATGCATATTATATAATAGTTTTCATAGTACAAGTTTTTCTGGACGTACATTGTAAAGCTTTAATATTTAAATAGAACTCCTCAGGCTGATTATGCACCAAAACTTTCAATAAGTTTATAATTCTTTATTGTTATATTTATCGTACATTTCATCGTCGAAAATAAATGTTTTTGTTAAATATATACTTTTTTTGCATATTTTAAGTCATTTTATTAGTAGGTAATATTAGATTTTTCTTAATTTCATCTAACATCAGTAGAACAATATCCTGTTTTCCATAAGTTACGAGGCTATAAACATAAACCATTTTTTTTTAAATTTACGTGGCGCCCTATTTACCATTTTCGCAAAGAATATTACACATTTCATTTCCTTACCCACGACTGCTCTACAGAACGAAAAGTCGCCGTACGCAAGTGAGGGATTTTTATCTTTACCCCCTACATTTTTACTTTCTTATACCTAAGATAAGTAAGTATAGTAATCGTGATTATTTTCGACCTCGAGATTTTGATTGATTTATACGTTTTGAACCCTCCTGAATCTATTCTGACTATTTTCTGAATGATGTCTGTCGGTGTGTGTGTGTGTGTGTGTGTGTGTGTGTGCGTGCGTGCGTGCGTGCGTGCGTGCGTGCGTGCGTGCGTGCGTGCGTGCATGCGTGCGTGCGGGGGTGTGTGTGTGTGTATGATTGTATCCGCGATAACTCAAAAAATACTAATGAGAGACTTCCCAAATTTGGCAGTTAAGATTGTCAACAACATTTTAGATGACATATTAAATTTGGTGAATGTGGTACCACCAGAAGAGACATGATGAATGAAAGAAGAAAAAGGTACAATTTCGGGAAAAAAAATTTATTGCGTTTCTGGACGAATATCGACGAATTATAATGAAAAAAACAACTTTATGGAAAAAAATGTGTCTGCATGTCTGTAGCGCTACCAGCCACAGTTTTTGAGAAAAAGATTTCAAATTTGGTACACATATTCTAAAGTCCAAATGATAAATTCGATGAAGAGCAAAATTGGTCAGCGGAAAGGTCTAAGATAAAAATTCCACTAACTATTTTGGCTGTAGTTTCTTGCCACTTTTATCAACAGTATTTAAAATTTCCTATTCTTTTACAAAAAAAAGAGGTTTATTCCATTTTTCTGATACAACTTTCTGTTTAAAAAAAAATCAATTTAAAGTTGATGTTACAGACTAATGTAGATCTAAAATTTATTTCGAGTTACAATTTACGGTCAAATAAACTGCTCACAAAAAATATTACAAACAGTCAAAACTTAACTAGAATATTTTGCATAATTTGTAGAGTAAAAAACAATTATTACATATTTTTCTAAAATATCTCCGACACAAAAATAATTAAGAAAAATAGCAGCACGAAACCATTTAAACTACGATTTATACAGCAATTGTAGTGCAATATGACAAATATGTAACATTTTAATAAAACATCAAAACGGAAGTTTATTAAACTTTACAGTTTAAAATTACTTTTGCTTTAATTTGTTATAAAGTTTTGCAATTAACTGTTAAAGCGCAAACACTGGAAATTTCGTTATTATACTTTTAATAATAATAATAATAATAATAATAACCAAACACATCTTATAGCACATAAATACACATAAATCCTCATCTAGATGAGTTATACATAAAGTATACTCATTAAATCCATTTTGCAAGGTATATTAGGTGTAACATTAATAACACGCGGAAGAGTAAGTAGATGTGATGGTGCCAAGTTTTGTCTGTTCTCTACTAAATATCTGTATTATTATAAGTGTTTGTCAGTTTTTTGGAAGATCACCTCTTCCTGTTTACAATATTTGAAATTATGATGATGATGAATTAACTTAATACAAAAAAACACACGTATGTCAGTTCAAGGTACATATAAATAGATTTATTTAACATGTGTACTTTTAACTTGTGGCTCTCATTTGTTAACTTTCTAAAAAAATGTAGACATGTTTAAATATGAACAATGATTTATATTAGCCTCGAGTAAACAATAAGCCAAATAGCAGAAAAAGGTCTTCAAACTACTAGTAAAGATTATTAAATTTTATAAGAAGAATGTTTTATAACATTTAAAATCATTAATGTCAACTTATTAAAGAACATACAGTTTTCGAAACTTAAAAAATATGACTCGTTCATTTTAATATATTATAATTTCATAAGATTTATTTGCCATTCCACGGTTACTTAACTCTGCACACTTATTTACTACCTACCCCAGGATGTAGATTAGAGATTAGATTGCGAGTGGGCCGTTTCTTAATGTCCTAGTGGCCTCCCTTCACTGCGACCCAAAAAGATCTATTGTATTAACCCTTATATATATGTGTACCCATTCATTTTTAGGCTAATGAAGAAGAAGATGCATAAAACTTTCCTATGGTCTATGATTCCCACTTCGGTAGGTATTGTGGATATCTGCTCCACAAAACACCATATACTGAACTCGACGCGCATTTCGCCAACCAAGTTGGCATCATCTGCGGATGATTATAAAGAACTTTATGCTGACAATGTATCCTATTTATACTTATACCACTAACCAATAATGCGGGCTATGTGGGATTGGTCCTCTGTCACTATTCATATTATATTTAAACTTTGTGATTTCCAAGCCCTCAAATGCATTCAGCTGTGTAGTATTTGTTACATTCATAATTAATCTAAATTGCTAATATCTATTTTATGGTTGTTATCAAACGCATGTTGGGCAATACTAGACCTATCTGTTCTACCATATTTGGGATGGGCAATCTAGTTTGAATTGGTCTTCTAGGTTGTCCAACATACTTTTGATTACAGTCCTTACAGTTAATTTCGCAAATCCCCGACTTTTCGTTTGTTTCAGTCTTGTCTTCTGGATTGCCTAAAAGTTGTAGTTTATTTCCCGATGAATAAACCACTGTCATACTTATATCTTTAAAAATCTTACAAATACCACGGGTGAATTGTGGATCGAATGGAATCGATACAAATTTTGGATTTTCTCTTTCATTTTGAAAGGTCGAGGAGTTTCGAGATGCCTCTTTAAATTTACGTTTCCTAATTATTTTATCAATTAAACTTACAGAATATCCATTATTCGCAACTATACCTTTAATTAATGCCTTTTCATTTTCAAACCTCTCCTTATTGAGGGGGAAGCTTAATAGGCGATGAACTAGGAAATTAAAACTCGCCACTTTGTGCTGAGCACGATGGTGAGAGTCCTTAGGGATATATCTTAGACTACTGATATATTTTCTGTATATGTCAAATTCTAACTTATTTTTATTATTTCTAATTATTAATATATTTAAAACTGATAGTTGTCCAGAGTTCCCAATTTCATATGTGAACTTAACTGACGCGAAACGACTGTTCAATTTAGAAACAAATTTGTCAATATCAATGATTTTGTATCAAACACAAAAATATCAATCACATATCTAAGCCAAACTCTGGGAGAAATACTCGAATTCTTCTATTATTTCTGTCTTGAATCTGTTCATGAAGAGACTGTCAATGAATGGTGATAAAGAGTTACCCACTACTGTTTCTTCATGTTGTTTGAAGGCATTATCGTTGAATCGAAGGCAATTTTGTTTCATCCAAAGTTTAGTGAGTTACTACATCTTGATTGAGATTATCTAATTCCAGTAGATCTTTAAGTAGTCCAAGTTCTGTGGTATCGTAATACTTGCAAATAATGAACAAACGTCAAAGAAGATCAAAATTTCACCTTCTTGCAACTGAATATTTTTCACCTTATTAATGAAATCATTGAAATTAATCACAGAAAAACTAGGTAGTGCAATAGGTAAATTTTCGAACTCCTTTATTAGCCATTTTGATAGATGGTAAGTCGGCGATCTGATTGCTGAAGCAATAGGACGCACAGACTTTCCTGGTTTATATTTCTTAGGCAAGCAATACAATCTAGGTACACTTGGGTTAGATACATGTAAGGTCCTATTTAAAGCTGGAGTAATAAGGTTGTTGCAGGAATTAAGTACATATCTTACTACAGTAATCCTTTTGACCTCGTCTGTTGTGTGGCTTTTAGATATTCCACAAAACAGTTCTAGTCCAGTGAATGATATTCCTGCACCTTCTCTCGCAAGGCCATCAGCAATGCATTCCCTTGTATTGCCTCATGTGCTGGCACTCACATCAAGGTCACCTTGTTGTTCCTTACCAGTTACTTTACTGTTTGTAGACATTCCCAGACTGTTCATCTTAGAAACAAAGAAATTTAAAGTTTCAAGTGTTGTCTGACTGACAGAATAAAGATTCGTACATCTCGTGCGCCTTTATTAAAGCATTATCGAGCACAGATTTCTATAGCATGAATTTCCGCTTGAAAGGTGGTGGGAGTTTGGTCTAAGGCTTTTGATAGCCTACATCTTGGCCCAAATACTCCTACCCCTAATTTTTTCTTCGTCTTTGATCCATCTGTATATCAGATGAGGAATCCGTTTTTAAATTTGGGTCCTTCAAAATTTCATATTTGGCGATTACCACTTCAAATATTTGCTCAAATTTGAGTCTCACTGGCATTGTATCAATAGGTTTTGTCATCGAGACTAATTAAAATTCGTTAAGATAGCAATCTTTGACTGCTGAGGGCTACTTTCGTCTTTATATGCATATGTAAAGGGAGCAGATAAAGCTCTTCTGTTGGACGGGTTCTCGTTGCTTCTCCCAGACACGCCAACCATAGCACTGTTAGCAACTATTTTGTGTTGTTTTTTTTTTTTTTTTTTGTTACCATACTAGTGATGCATAGGTAATAGGTCTGACACCTGTTTTACCACTAGATCATTTTCAAATTTAGGTCCCAAGTTTTACCGAAGAGCCTGCGGCACATCCAGAGGACCGCTGCGCTATTGCTCTGCAACTCTTATATTTGCGGTTTTTGTTACTAGTTTGTTGTCTTTGCGGGTTGATGTACAGTATATCTATGATCTTGTCTCTCTGTATTGATGTTATGTAGATATTTATTCTGATTCTGTAGAAGTGTCTATTATGTTTTGTATCCCTGTTTCTGTTTTGTCCTTACTTAGTAGGTCTCTAGTAGTGATTCTATTGGTTTCTCTTTTTATTCTATTTTATTCATTTTAATATTTTAGTTATATTCTCACTCCCTCATGGGACTGATACTAGTTTCTGAACTATCTTCTTGGTATATTGTAATTTTCGAATCTGTCCGTAGCCATCTCCCACTTATAGGTATATACTTATCATGATCCCTTCAGGTACTGTTTAGTTCCTTAGATTCAATTACGATAAGTTTATGTCCTTGATGGATTTGACAGGAAAGGGTACATATTTTTCATTCTGTTAGAAAAATCAATAACACTTTGCAACTGAATTTCACCTTTCAACACTCATCCTTTGTTGGAGATTTTGCCTTGTTTATTTATATATAGCTTGTAATTTGAATAGTATATTACGATGTTCGACTCAGTGATTCGGGCGGAAAAATATTATTTGTGATTATTATTATATACTTTTTTGACTAGTAGACCAGTTCTACCTACCCATTTGGATTTCTTTAATGTACTCTCTTACGCAGATTCTTTTTGTACATAGAAGGGTGTTACGATAAAGAATTATTTTATTTTAGTTTCAGGCAGCATAGAGCTAGATTAGGCTCAACTTAATTTAATCAAGTGAAGAAGAAATCGAAGGTATTCAATGTATAAAATTTATTTTCTCAAAAATCTGTGCCAAGTATTTTCGACATAAACATGTAATCTTCAAAGGGCTACTCTACAACAAGTTATAATCTATATGTAATTTTTTTTAAGTGAAATAACAAAGCTTTTAATAAACAAATAATTTTTTTAACAAAATTTTTTATATCAAGAGTCATACAGTAAAAAATCCATAGATAGGTCAAAAATTTGATTATTGTACAAACATCCATGAAAATTAGAAATTTTTTCAGTTATTGTTAAAGCAATACAGTACTAATTAGGCATAAAGTATTATAAAATTGTGGAAATTAAATAAAAATGATAAAAATGCTGTGCTCATTTTGAGGTCGGAGTCAGGATACAGAAATAAAAATAAAGATGAAATTTGACATAGAAGATCAGTAACAATGAGCGTGGTAAAGTTGGTAACAGTGAAACAGGATTGGGTTAAAACAACTTCTTTAATTTTATAAATATAGTTGGCAAATCGGTCTGCAAGTCACGGGCGGTGCCAGGTAGAGAAATACCCAAATACGAGACTTGTTTAATATTCTAGCAAAGACTAATGTTTGATTTTAGTCTATTGTTATGCATCGTGGTGTGTACAACTTAATTTATTCCTCTCCGTTGTATTGTTGATAATTTTATTTGTTGCATTTTATTCTTGATATTAATTTAATAATAAAGTGTGTCAGACCTGCCAAAGGGTAAAAAACGGCCATACGCTGATAAAGTGAATAAATTTATCAGTGAATTGATTTATTCTACAATGGTGCTATAATAATTTGTAAGGTGTTCGAGACTGACCTGATGTGCTGGGACAAACGTGATTGTAAACGTCACGTAAATTCTGTGCAACATAAAACTAAAAAAAAATGGCGTTACCTCGACAACACAGTTTATGTTCGATTTACTCTTAATGCTGATTGCCTGTGATGTTCCGCTGCATATACTCGATAAACAACCATTTCGGGAGTTCTGGAATAAATACAACCCCAAGGTGACGTTACCAAGTCGCACAACGTTGTAAATAAGATGAAATGTGTACAAAGAAATACAAGGCTATGGTTATATTTTGACGACACGACAGCTTATAAAAAAAAACTATTTTAAATGATATAGTACGTGTATTGGACTCTCTTAAACCGACATTTTCACAGTTACTAGCTAGCAAACGACTAACAGAGTGCATTATTGGCCAAACAATTACGCGGGTGGTGCTGGAGACATTAGAAAAAATTGACTTGTTAATTGATGGTGCCGCGACAATGCCTTTGGTAGGCCGTTCTCTTCAAGAACACGGTTGTAGGTTGGTATATGTTACGTGTAAAGTGCATGCTTTACACCTTGTGGCAGAAACTATTCGACAAGGTTTTTCAGAGGTATATGCATTAATAGCAAGTATAAAGAAAGTATTTCTTAAATCTCCTAAATGTCTTCGAGCATTTCATAGCAAGTGTCCCGGTATTCCCGAACCACCCCAGCCGACCCTTACACGTTGGGAACATGTTTGAAGGCAGCTTTTTATTATGTTGAATATTTACAACAAATAAAAGCTGTGATAGTACAAATCAATCCAGACGAGGCTGCAGCTATTAAGGAAAGCTAGACAAAATTCGAAGATGTTGAAACAGTTTTAAAAACTATTCACAAGAACTAGAATTACATGACGTCATACAAAACTTACAAAACAGTGCATTGTCGTTAGCGGAGCTATTGCAAATAGTGGACGAAGTAAATCGACTGCTATGCTTTATAGGTGACGCAAAAAATGAGCTCGTTGGAGAAAAGTTCGCACGTATGTTAAGCAAGACACCAGTTTTACTAGATTAAGGCAAATTTGTGATGGTACATCTGCAGATCCGTTAAGTGAGTTCAAAGGCTATTTTATGTATGCTTGTATTACATCAATAGATGTCGAACGGTCGTTCTTAAAATATAAGCAAATTTTTTCACCACATCGAACATTACTCTCGGAGACAATTATAGAAACATACACGATGCTGTAAAGTTTTTGCGGATCTTTTCCAGTTTGTGATAACCAAGCAAGTTAAGAGGGTAAGTTGTGCATACATTGTTATAAATTGTAACGGTTTATTGCTTTTATTACTAGTTAATTTCTTTTATTACACTTATTATGATGCGTACGTCTATGTCCTGCGGCGCATTTTTGTCAACTCTATTTATAAATAATGAAAACTTATTTAATCAGATATTATTAAACGCAGTTATCTGTTTAAAAATTGGATTTTTAATTAACAGATGCAAACTTTCACTCATCTTCTGTGGACGGAAATTGTGATTATCAAATTTTAAGTGATGCCCAAATGAAGAGGATTCTGTTTATTTAAATGTTCTTTAAAACGTGTTTCTAGCTTTCTACAAGTCTTACCAATGTAAGTGGTGCCACAATCAGAACAATCCAATCTATACACCACTTTTTTTAAGTTTGTTTATTTTATCGTTTGAATTAACTAAATTGCTGTTTAACATGTTCTGGCTTTTAAATGAGATTTTTTGTCTGATATAGAATTACAGGCTGCTTTGATTTTTTTAAATTTAATCTTTTTTTAGTAAATTTTCTACATTGTTTGGATTGTAACCATTATTGAAAGCAATCTGTTTAATTATATTAAGTTCATTATTGTAATTTTAAATTGACATTGGTATATTGATCAACGTGTTCAAATGGCAATGAAAGGCGGCCATTTTGTGTTGGTTAGGATTATTTGATTTTCTGGTATAATGCGATCTGTCCGAATAGGTTTCCCACAAATTTTAAATTCTCTGTTATTATTATTTCTAAATATAGCAATGTCCAAAAAATTAATATGTTTATCGTTTTCTAATTCAAGTGTAAATTTTAGTTTTGGGCTCATTTTATTTAAATTGACCAAAGTTGTTTCAGCATCTGAACTATTTTCATTAATAAAAACAAGGATATTCTCAACATATCTAAACCAATGTAAAAAAAAATTTATTGTCATTGTTTAAAATGCATTTTTTTTCCAAATTATCTAAGAATAAATCTGCTATAAAAGGGGACAATGGAGATTCCATTACTAAGCCTTCACATGGTCTCAATATATTGTTATTA
This sequence comes from Rhamnusium bicolor, assembly GCA_029963845.1. Classification (NCBI taxonomy): domain Eukaryota; kingdom Metazoa; phylum Arthropoda; class Insecta; order Coleoptera; family Cerambycidae; genus Rhamnusium; species Rhamnusium bicolor. The sequence continues at coordinate 79,459 of JANEYF010005084.1, read as the reverse complement.
AAGAAGTCTTGAGAAAGACAAAAATTAAACAAAGTTAAAATGTCTATTTGGTCAATCTCAGAAATGTTGTGTTGTGTGAGTAAATTAGGAACTAAAGGTGAAGTTTCCGCTCTAGGAACAAATGTAAATAAATTAATAACATCAAACGAAAGCATTGTTGTACCTGTGTATAAAGTTAAATTTTTTAATTATTCTACTAATACCAAGGAATTCTTTTACTGAATAATGGGCTTAAAATTGGTTAGTGACTTGATTAATTTGTTTAAAAATAAGAAATTTCGTAAGTGGGAGTGTTCAGATATGTTACAACTAGAAGAATTGGGGTTCCATTATTGTGGATTTTAGGAAGCTAGGTAAAATTGGATTACTGTTCAAAGTTTTTTTTTTGTTTTTTAACTCAATTCATTAATTTGTGGACACACTGAGCACCTCTTTTTTAAGAATTAATATTTGCTCCTCTTTACTGTCCCCTAAATTTAAAAGGAAAGTTCTTGTTACGCCAGCAGACTTCTAGGACTTACTACAAACTCGTCCTACAAATGTGTTTTGTTATGACAGCCATAAATGAACCGTTGGGATTCTAAACCATATAACTTTCGAGAATAATGTGTGCAATGAATGGCTCTTCTACAAATGTTTAAAGTTCCTGTTTATTTTAAACTTCCCACATAAAATAGCAGGTAGGACAATTGTTTATCAAACTTCTACAATAAATATGGATTATTTTAAATTCAACATTAACAAATAATAATAAGAAATACAGTTCGACAATAATTATACAAGCATGAACAAATATTTTAGAGGGAGGGTTATTTTTACCATGAAAATGTTTCAGTGAGAAATTAAAAGTTAAGGTTTGACACAATTACGAATTGAATGAACACATCAAACTGACCATGTATACATTAAATTTACGTTCTCATTTCCCGAGAATTACAAAATTTCACTCTTTACAGGAATTCTCCTGCCACAAACACCGCACTATTTGTAAATATTAAGTAAGGGTGGAGTAAGGTTCTATAGAAAAAAAAGACAAAACGCAAACGTCGCATGTAACCCTTGCCACTTTCTAGATCTTCTTCTTATACCACACCTTTTGAGCTTGTTCAGCCTCTGACATGTTTTTACTTCATTAAAATGAGTTAAACACCGAAACGGCTACAAATGTACAGGTTGATCAGTATTTCGCATCCAAATTTGATTGTTTGAAAAGGCTTGGACCAATATTTAAGGGATGTCGAAAATACTTATGGGTATAGTCGAGCCGCTGTAAGATTGCAACTTTCTTCTTAAAGAGTCTGTCTGTTGGAGCTTAAGCCGGTCCTGACGGTACCCAATCGCAACGCGATGAAGTTGCACATTTCTAGAGCACAAGAATAGGGTAATTAGAGTGCAGGGATTTGTGTTCTGACCACAAAACAGTGAACGCGTATTTATAGTTCTCGTGTTTATGTAAAATTTATAATATGTACTTGTGGTCATTATTAAGCCTGGCCAAGCGATGGTAGATTCAGGGTCGGGCGCAATACCAATGCCATCGCGCGCTTGTTTACGATGACGATCACATGACACACTTCAGTTGTTATCTGTCGGTCGATGCATAGAGTACTAATAAATAATAAATAATGTTGAGCGTAAAGAGTAGAAAACGACCGTACGCTGATAAAGTGAATAAATTTATCGGTGAATTTCCGGATTTATTCTATGATGGATGTAAAATAATTTGTAAAGTTGGTGATCAAGAATTAATGTGCTGGAATAAATACGGCTGCAAAATTCATGTCAATAGTAACCGGCATAAAAATAAAGAAAATGGCGTGTCTTCTTTGGAACCTCAGTTTATGTTTGATTTACTTATAATGCTGATTGCCTGTGATGTTCCCCTGCGCATATTGGATAAACCAGCATTTCGGGAGTTCTGGAATAAATACAATCCCCAGGTGAATTTACCAAGTCGTTCATCGTTAGGTAGATATGTACCAAGTGTTCGTGAAGACATTGTAAATATGATTAAATGTGCATTAAAAAATACACGGCTGTGGTTATGTGTTGACGAGACGACAGATTGTAAATTCTATTTTAAATGTTATAGTACGTGTACTCGACCTTGTTAAACCAACATTTCCACTTTTACTAGCTAGCAAAAGACTAACTGCGTGTACTGGCGAAACAATTACGCGGGTGGTGTTGGAGACTTTCGAAAAATTTGAACTGTCAGCAAGTCAAATGTTGATGTTTGTGACCGACGGTGCTGCGACAATGCGTTTGGTGGGCCATTTTCTTCAAAGAGACGATTGTAGGTTTTTACATGTTACGTGTAAAGTGCATCTTGTAGCAGCAACGATTCGAAAATGTTTTCCAGAGGTAGATGCATTAATAGCAAATAGAAAAAAGTATTTCTCAAATCTCCTAAACGGCTTCGAGCATTTCACACACTGTGTCCTGGTATTCCGGAACCACCAGAGCCGATTCTTACACGTTGGGGAACGTGGTTGAAGGCAACTTTTTATTATGCTCAATATTTTCAACAAATAAAAGCTGTGACACTACAGTTCAACCCTAACGAGACTGCAGCTATTAAGGAAAGCCAGACAAGCTTTCAAGATGTATCCTTTGAAACAGATTTAAAAACTATTTATAACAATTATAGAGGACTACACGACGCAATAGAAAAATTGCAAAATACTTCGTTGTCGTTAGTGGAATCGCTGCAAATAGTGGATGACGTAAATACACAGCTACAGACTATAAATGACGCAAAAAAATAAGCCCGTTATTGAAAAATTCGAGAGTGTATTATGGAAAGATCCTGATTTTACCAAATTAAGAGAAATTTGTGATGGTGCATCTACAGCTGCATTAAGTGAGTTCACAGAGTGTTTTACTTATGCCTGTATTACTTCCGTAGATGTCGAATGGTTTTTTTCAAAATACAAACATATTTTTTCACCACAGCGAACATCGCTTGCTGAGACAACTGTAGAAACATATCTGATGCTATACAATTATTATAGAAGTGCTCCAGTTTGTAATAACGACAACCAAGCTACTTCATAAATCTGCTTAAGAAGGTGAGTTTTGTACATAGTTTTATTAAGTGTACCACTATTAATAAAATTTATTTCCATTTATTTTATTTATTTATTTATTTATTATTAGTTATCACTTAGATATACAATGTACATGTGTGAACGTCATTTAACAGTTTAATAATAATGTACAGCACTAAGCTTACAAAATATAAGGAAATGCATAAAAAAGAATTTAAAGCGAACGAAATAGTACAAAAACATACATCACAATATATAAAATATTTTTGTTTTTATTATTGTACTTATTCAAGTATTATGATATAATACATACCCAGTACGTCTCTGTAGGATTAATGACCTTGGCCAGGCTTAGTCATTATGGTATTCTTTTATTCGTAAAGAAGTTTACCAAATTTAGTGTATTTTATTGTGCCCATTGCACTGGTCCACTTATCGAAGGAAAATAAAGTATTTTACCCATCATAGTGGCAGATAAGAAGACAATTTTTTCACAGTCATAAATAATTTTATTAGGAAAAACTAAATCTTCAATTTCCGTGAATCCCGGACAAACTATGTCAGGATATTATTAAATGCATGCAGGGACGGTCGGTACATGGAAGCAAGGGAAGCAGTGCTTCCCTTGGGATTATTAAAAAAACACATAATTTGTAACGAAATTGCAAGCTATTTCATTCCAGTTTGTTGTGTTCCGCGAGGAATTAAGTTTTTGCTAGTCTAGTCCAGATGGCACCACTGATTTCTACTGGAACAGTTGGCATTGCAGATTTTTGAACTAAATATCTATCTATCTTTATTGCTCATACTCTACTCTCAAATGTCTGTCTCTTTCCAAACTATAACCGAGTTTAGGTGGGAGGACAGAACGAAGCTACTTTCTTCTTACTAGTGCAGCGTTCAGATTGAAACCATCTCTAATTCTGCGGTCTGGTAAAATTTATATGTTTTCTGGTATTATCTTGTGATTTTAGGCTAATCATTATTTAAAAAGTTGCTATATTGATTCAAAGTACCTTTGAGGTAATTTTCATAATAATATTGTACCGTAATTATCTTAATTTACGCCTTGGGCGAATTTGCTTTTTGGTGATCAGCTCACCTTGGTTGTTCTTTGGAACAGCCGTCATTAATATTGATTAGTATCAATTTATCGTGCCTTGCTGGCAATTTATCTAATATCCCTTTGAAACTGTAATAATTTCGTGTTAATTTAAACTAACTTTCGGTTATTGTAAATTTTAGATTTATTTGGCAACGGATGTCGCCATTTTGTATCGTAGTTAGTTGTTTTCTGTCTTTGCCTGTTGATGTTTTAGGTCACTTAGCTACGTTGGTAGCACTCTGAAAGTGGTGACTGGTGACATTTGGAGATTGGTACACCTGGTTGGACGAACCTATTTGTTTATAACCTTTGTGAAAATTATCTAACTTGGTGCATTTGTTTTGTGGTGGACTATTTTATACCAGTGCATATATTTATCAACCAGATCTCAGAAACGTAAGGTTTTTCTAAATTTAAAATATCGAATGCTTGAACGTGTCCTTAGTAGTTATTCAGGAACGCTACTCTACTGGAACCTTGCCTAGTTCTCTGGAAAAGATACCTGCCTAGTTATCTGGCACTTGATTAACTTTTAATTATCTAAAGTAAACATATAGTCAAGTATATATCTTTATTTAACTTTATCTGCAATTCCTTAGAACCTCTCTCCGAGGAACTAATAAATAATTTAATTTAACGTTACCTTCAAGTTGAAAACTATGATATTGTTTTATATTTAGCAAACATTTATTTACGTTATCTTTCTAGTTGTCTGTCTGTATACAGACATTCTAAATTCTATTTTCTTGAAGCTTAACTTCTTTTAGTACAAAAATATCTTAACATTTAGTGAATACCTATTTCACTTGTTTATTATCGTAGCTACACCTAGTTTATTTGTTGGACTAGTATTTTTTCAATTTAACGTAACTTTTGTTAATACTTAAGTTGGTTGAAGTCTTCATCTTCCTAAAATATTGTAGGATACCGATCCTAGTTTGTTTAGTTTGCAATTTAGTCTGTAAATTTGTGTTAACTCATATTTTGTCTACGTAGCTGGACAATTCAAACGTCACAGCTTTTAATTTTGTTTTGCCTATAATACTGATCTCATAAAACTCTCCCCTTTTTATGTAAAACCCTGGACCAAGAGAAGAGGAAAACTGGTGGATCGAACTGATCATTATATACAGGGTGAAGCAGAAAAACTATATTTTACACAACTGGCATTTTTCTCAAGGGTAACTGCAGTACTGACAGTGGTGAGTCAAATTGACACCGAACCCATTAAAAGCTAAGCCGTTGGTGGATTCTTCGCTGGACTACCCCATTGGAAATACGTAAGATCTTCGTCCCCAGTGAAAGTTTTATTTGGTCAGAAGAAATTTGTGAGAGATCAGTAACTATAATTTTTTTTGTATTCTCTTAATAACGTCATTTGTTTTCCCTCTTTCACATATCATTTTTTTTTGTTAGTTTTTGGTCTTCAACCACAAGTAAATTTTTTGACTAAAAGAGGCCATCTGAGCTCATTTAAATATCTTGTATATATTGTACATCTCGTATACTTTATTATATTTTTTATTATATACTTTATTATATTTTTTTTATTAAATAGTATCCTTTTATTCAACTTCCTTACCAACCGAAATCAAGTTTTAACGTTACCTTTACCTTTTAAAATAAAATTTCAATTATTTGGTACTTGCAAAAGTCCTGGCGCCCAGCCTAGATTTTGGTGATAACTCAAATCAATCGAAGCCCTAATTCACGACCCGCTCACTGAGCTACCGGTCAATAAGTACAACCCCTAGCTTATTGTGTTATGCCAACAATTGGACGGGGGTGTTGCAAATTAGAACCTAATTATTATTATTTATCACATTATATTAATCATTAAAATTTACTTTTACCCAATTTCAATAGACACGACCCTGCATTTCAACAGCTGAGATAATGTTGCACGGTAAAACCGTAACGATGACGCACTCGATTAATCGAGCCAACACGAACTCGCGCGACTTCGATATAAGCAACTTCTTGAAATACATCCCATCCCCACTTCACAATATTGATATCTGAGCTGTATAGCATAGTAATGCGTCTTTTTTTATAGATTTTAATCTCGATTTTAATATCGATTTTAATATTATACTTAATATTAATCTTCCTAGTATTATTCTCAGCTTTTATGCTATATTTGTGAAAACTTTTTTTGGTGTTTCTAAACCTGTGGTGCGGCGACAAGTGATTTTTAAAACGTTCAACATTAGTGCGCGTATAAGCAGTTTTAGAATTGCTTATTCAATATGGAAGCTCGTCCTAGCACTGTGGAAAATATTATTTGCATTTGTGTGGTGTGCAATTTGTTGAAAAAGGGATTTTCAACATATTCGTTTCAAGATAAACTGGATATTATTAGAAACGGGAGACTAACACCTGATTTAAAACTTTTAAAAACGAAAGTTAAATCATGCTATAGGTACTTTAATATTGAAATGTACAGTACTAATCAGTGGTTAACGGGTTGTGAAAATTTGTGTAAATTGTTTTGTTGGCCATGTGTACTTTTCACAAATGAAAAAGGAATAAAAATGGTTTTCAGATTTAAACAACATTCACAAAATTACAAAGAGGCATGGTAAGCGTGAAACTCATTTGCGAGCGGTGCTAAAAGAAAAAACATTTGGAAAATCACGAATTGAGCATTCATTAGATCAGCAGTTGAAAGAAAGTGACCGTAAGCATAATGAACTTGTAAAAAAAATCGAGAAGTGTTAAAAAAGACTTATTGACATTGTTTGTTTTCTCGCCGAAAATGAACTTAGTTTTAGAGGTCATACTGAAACTCGGAGGGCTGCTAATAGGGGCAATTTCATCAATTTAGTTAATTTATTAGCAAAATACGATACAATTTTAAGTAACCATCTGGAACACTCCACGGTTTTTCCCGGTACATCAAATCATATTCAAAATGATTTGATTCAGTCGATAAGCAATATTGTTTTAGAAAAGATCAAGCAAGAAATAAAAAAAGGTCCTTTTGTTGCAATTATGTTAGATGAATCAGCCGATATTACGAATATTAGTCAGTTGTCAATCGTAGTACGCTATATAAATCCAAATAGGAAAGTCCAAGAGCGCTTTTTAGGATTTTTAGACGTAATAATGCAATGAACGACCGCAGCTTTATATGCTATAGTTTGTCAGATAGTCGATGATCTACAGTGTGGTGCTAAACTTATTGCCCAAAGTTATGATGGGGCCGCTATAGTGGCTGGTGAATTGGGGTGCCTCCAGGCCAAAGTAAAGGAGACTTTTCAGAATGCAATATTTGTACATTGTCTTGAGCATCGATTAAATTTAGTTCTTGCTCAATCTGCAGCGTGTCTTAAAGAGTGCAAAGTATATTTTTCAAGTATTAGTGGAATGGCTGCCTTTTTTTCAAAATCATCAAAACGGACACGAGCTTTAGATTTGGAAGTACCAAAGAGACTACCCAGAGTTGCTCCAAAATGATGGAATTACAATAGGAGGCTAGTACAAACTGTATCTGAATATCGACAGCCTCTAATTGATTTATTTGAAAATATTTTACAAAGCAAAGATGATTGGGACACTGAGACTGTGAATGCATCCAGAGATTACTTAGAATCACTGAAAAGAGACTTTGATTTTAATGTTTTGTTAAATATTTTCTCCGAAATATTCCCATTTACTGACAATTTATTCAATATTTTGCAAACTAAATCAAATGACGTTGGATTTTGTGTAAAGAAAATTGAAGAATTAAAAAAATTTGATTTGTAACAAAAGAAATGTATTTGAAAAGTTCTGGGAGAAAACTAGTAACGACAATTTAGAGCCGCAAAGAAAAAGTATACGAACTGAATTTATAGTCGATCGTAGAACTTCATATCGAAGACTTTTTATCGAAATTTTGGACAATATCACTGGGCAACTAAATAATAGATTTAAAAATTTTGGTGATATACAGTTTTTAGAATTGTGTAATTTTAATGAATTTAAAAATAAACAATTTCCACAAAACGCACTTCAGTCATTGAGTGATAACTACGGAAATTTTTTTGATATAGTTGGGTTGCGATCGGAACTTTCAGTTATTTATGCTACAGAAAATATTAGTCAGAAACATAACGCCAACGAACTGATTATCTTTATAAAAGAAAATATTTTGGATCAGGCCTACTCTGAAGTGTTGATATTGTGTGAGTTGGTGTTGACGATACCTGCAACTAGTGCTTCGGTTGAACACAGTTTTTCGACCTTAAAAAGAATAAAAACTTTTTCAAGAAATTCTACCAGTAAAGAGCGGCTTTCAAAATTATCCCTTTTGACAATAGAAAGTGACTTTGTGAAGATGTCTCAAAATTCAAACTTTTATGACGAAGTTATTTCCGACTTCGCAAAAAAGGAGAGGCGGATTAAACTACATTATAAATAGGTAGGTATGTGCATGTTAACTACTTAACTAGCCGGCTCGATTTATAGTTGGCTAGAGAGTGCACGATGGCAAGTAAGTGTGACTGAACAAACTATCTATTTCGTATGGTTGTGTGTCTGCGTTTTTTTTCATAAGTGTAACCCTCGCCCGTGCAGCTTCGGCTTTGGAATCGGGGGTTGTCTAATTTTTGTGGTGTTTTTATGTTTTATGTTTATTGAGGAGTGGCGGTCCTACAAGTGTACTTTTTTCTAGATATCATAACTTTGCGGCTTTCGACATTTGTGTTAAAATGAGTATGCGGAAGCCATGCCCTTTTTTCTTAACAAAAATTTTGCCTCGCTTCGCTCGGGACTTCGCACTACCCATCACCCTATATCACAAACTGCTTCCCCTGTATCAAAACTCACCGCACGCCCCTGTGCAATATACAGACCCCATTTAACCTCCTTTCCTTATTATCATTAAATAACAGAAATATCATCGACGCCATAATCTCATTTCTGGAAGCGTCTAAAATGAAGGTACGGATTAGTTTATCTTTCATATTCTCTATTTTCTTGTAGTCTATTAATATTTGTCCTGCTTACCGTGTTCTTACCCAGTATGTATTAACTAACAAAGTCTCCTGGATAAGAAGAATGTTTTACAGCCTTTGCTGTTGATATATCTTAGTTTTATATCAAGCAGGACTGAATCCCCAAGTGCCATTCCAAATCAGACAATTTGTTGTCCATTACACCTCTTGTTAAAACTGTTCTGGGACACAGTGTATGTGTAAAGCTACCAGGCTTTTACGACTCATGTATCCCAAAATAATTCATGTAACTTGTTTGTCCCATGCCTTGCAATCTATATTTATTTTATTTATTTATTTATTTATATACACTACTCAACAGGTTAACGATCCAATAACAGAGTAGTCATACAATTAAAAACAACCAAAAATACTAAAATAGAAAATAATTTGAAAAATAAAATATTTCATTACAATAACTGTAATAAAATAATAACTAATAATAATTGTAAAAAAAATAAGTATTTTTTTAAGGCGGCTAAGTTGCAGCTGAAAATGTCAATAGGCTCATGTTTCTCATTATAATTATTGCACATTTTGCGTATTTTTTATCCGCCAACTAGCAGTTGGCAGATAAATAATATCAATTTGTCTTGATGCAGGCCTTGGAAGATGAAAATTAAGTGTGCTTAAAATTTGTTGACAATCGATATTATTATGCAACAGCTTATGAAGAATTATTAATATGCTTTGGATCGTCCAACTTCCAAAAATTGTAAGGAGAATCTATTGAGAAGTTTATCTTGGGGATCACCAATGGCGGAATATATTCCATCTACTTTATAATTTAAATATTTTAAGAAACTACGCTGCACTTTCTCTAAATTTTCGATATAGGTTAGATAGTTAGGACACCATTATGGAGGAATATTCCGAATTGGATATGTCAATAACTGTGTACAGCAATTTTATTACATCAATATTCTTAATAAGAACAGTACACGTCCAGGACTTGTACTGTTCTTATTCTCGACAATTTATACTCGTATATGTTCTGTGTTGGTGATTTCTGTTTTAGTTTTAGTCGGTACGTCAAGCTGCTAGTGTGTGCTTATATCAGCAGTTGTTTTTTGTAAATTCGTTAGTGAAAAACTAAACAAAATGAAGCAATGTCATCAGATGATAGTAGTCAAGTAGAAAGTGAAAATGGGTCAAGAAAACATACTAAAAATCCGGAACAATGGAAAGTTAATAAAATAAAGTTTGCACGTCAACAAGGTAAATCATATATATCTACATCGGGGAAGGTAGTGGAAAAAAAAAGAACTGGACCTCCATGCACGTAAGATTTTCAATTACTTTTTACAATTTAAAACCTATGTGTTAAACTTTTGGCAGTTGCAAAATGAAATGTACGAAATGTACGAGCAAATTTGCTAATGAAGAGAAGAATCTAATAATCTCAAAATTATATGTTGGAAAACCGAAAAATGAGCAGGATACTTTTCTTCAAGGTTTAATCGAAACAAAATCCATTGTAAGACGTCGCAAACGCGTTGCAGGTGAAAACAATGCTAAGCCAAGAGCTGCATCTTTTCAGTACTATGTTATGAATAATCATGAACGGATCTTGGTATGCAAACAAGCATTCATGAATTTGTATGCAATATCTCTCTTTCGTGTCCAACGCTTAAATTTGTTACTTAGTAGGAGAGATTCTCCTAAAGATATGCGAAAAAAGCATAATAATAGACCTACCTCTATTACAGAAGAGTCTATACTTAAAATAAAAGTGCACATTGAATGCTTTCCTTATAAAATTTCTCATTATGATACAAAAGACATTCATTATCTGGACTCTAAGCTAAACGTGAAATATATGTTTAAACTTTTTGTTAAAAAATATCCAGAATTAGACAAAATAGTTAAATACGAATTCTATCTAAAATACTTAATGAAAATTATGCCTTGCGGTTTGGAAAACCACAAGTTGACGTGTGCAGCGAATGTGAACGACTGGGTACGAGATTAAGAAATAACAGTTTGAACGATAATGCCAAAAGAGTTTGTGCAGCAGAACTTATCGTTCACAAGAGAAGGGCCAAATAATTTTATAGTAAACTAGAAGAAGTACGGAAATTGTCTCAGGAGCACCCTGAAGTATTAGGAGTCACTTTTGATTATATGCAGAATTTGCCCCTTCCAGTAATACCTGTACAAGAAATCTTTTATTTTAGATAGCTTTGGATATATGCGTTTGAAATTCATAATTTAAAAACAAATGCTGGTCATTTTTATATGTACCATGAAGGTCAGGCCCTTAAAGGCCCAAACGAGGTATGCACCTTTTTGAACGATTATATTGTACACCATATACCCCAAGAAGTTCAAGAATTGCACATTTTCTCTGACACGTGTCCACAGGGCAAAATAAAAACAACACCATGGTAAGATTCTTATTGGCTATACAAAACAGTAAACGCTTCAAAAAGATCTACCACCATTTTCCAATTCGTGGTCACTCGTTTTTACCCTGCGAAGGGACTTCGGGAGTGCACAAAAATTAATCAGAAGATGTGATCGTGTATATATTCCCGAAGAATATGAGGAAATGATTAAGAAATCTAGAAAAAAATACCATTTACCATAAATACCGTTTCCTTCAGACATTTTAAAAATTGGTGGCCACAATACTATAAAAAAAGCTGTGCAGCAGTCAACAACGGAATGAAAGAAAATTTTACCATATCGAAATACATGCAGTTTGAGTACGACGCATCACAGCCAGGCTATGTTAAATGTTACGACTATATAGATGGAGCTATTTCTTATACTTTCAAGTTATTAAAGCAAAATCAAAATCCGGAACTTCCTTCTAATAAAGCCTATTCTGAACCAGTGCCTATTAACAAAAAAGAAAATTAATAACATAAAACAGGTAATGTAATACATACACGGAGAACAGCTCGAGTTTTACTATCATGTAACATCCTGGACCACCACCAATATTGACAATGATAATGATACTGATATCCAAAACTGATTATTATTTATTTTTGTTAAATAAAATGCTAAAAATAATAATAAAATAAGTTTCAATATATTTTTTTGTTTTATTTTTTGCCGTCTTCTCCCAAAATTATAATAACAACTGGCATTGAGATTAAGAAGAGTACAAGTCCAAACGATTTTTTTTATTAATATCTAAAGAACGAATGACCATATAAATTTTATGTTTAGTTTAATGAATGTCTAAAAATATAAACTAAAACTTGTCTGTACATACTGAACCTGTAAGAAGCATAGTAATTCGTTTACTATGCTTCTTACTATAAACAGTTTTCTTTATTTTCCCACATTTGAAACATTTGGGCTTGTACTGTTCTTATTCTCACCGATTCAGTTATAAAGCCAAGAAATTTATAAGTTTTAGCTGTTGTATGAATAATATGTTTTGAGAAGAATATTTTTCTTTTATCAAAGATAAATCCAAGATCGCAGAAGGTATTGGGTCTAGTCGATAATCATAATTTAGGGTTGTCTGCATGTAGGACATGATATTCAATTTGGACACATTTATAGGTAAATTATTGTTATTGCACTAATCATTTAGAGTATTAACATTATCCTGTAGTATGAGGCAGTCATTTTCGCTTGATATTTCTGAGTAAATTTTCAAATCGTCAGCATATTGAAAACATGTAACTGGTAAGATATTGACGATATTAGTAATAAATACTTTAAATAATAATGGTCCCAGTATGGACCTTTGGGGAACACCTGAGGGCGCTCACTTCAACAGACTTTAAACATAGTATATAACACACTGAACCCTATTAAAAAGTTAAGATGAGAAGAAATTAAGCAAGTTAAGTGAAAAACTAAACGCACTTAGTTTATTGAACAGTATACTGTGATCTATTCCGTCGAAGGCTCTGGAGAAGTCTGTGTAAATTATGTCCGTTTAAATTTATCTATCGATGGCGTCGGAAATGAATTCTGTTGTACAAAATAAATTAGCAACTATTGACTCAACTTAAAAAAATCCATGTTGAAATTCAGTTATTTGGTGTATAGTATGAAAAAATATTTAATCGAATAGCACCATCTCGAAGGATTTACCGAAATTATTAATTATAATTATAGGACCATAATTATATATGTTCGATCTTTCACCTTTCTTAAAAACCGGTGTAATTTTCGATAGCTTCCACTGGGATGGAAATGTACTAGTTTTTAAAGCTAGACTAAAAAGGATACAAAGAGGTGTAGCGAATATTGAAGCACAACGTCGTAATAAAATATATTAATACTTTGAACATAGTACAGAAGATTTCATGAAATATTAAAACACACGAGATATGTATTTTAAATGTTCCATACAAATGATTGTTATTGTCTCTTACCTCATGTGCCAGCCCTGCAAGAACGGAAATTGTTCGGTGTCTAGTTATGACCAAAAACAGCCAGTAATGGTGGCATAACTAGCGTTCTTTCCAAGCAGCAATAAATTAAACAAAACCATTTATTTTTTATAACAAAATCTTTAGCAAATTAATTAATTATCGCAAAAACTTAATTTCAGAGCGCCGAAGGCCAACAGTTTATTAAAAAAATACCTCATAGTTTTCTTTGAGCAATCTACCTGTAGTTGAGCGCATCCCATTAGTTTTGCAACACCTTGTATACTCATTTTTTTTGTTAAGTTTGAGCATAACTATTACTACTGAGTTTTTCATGTTGCAGGTATTTGGACCCAAAGTCACTATTAGCTGGATTAAGAAGTCATAAATTCTGGTTGAATGTTCGTCGCCAGGATTCTGTTTTAAGGCAGAGGCTACGCTTTGCCCTGAAGGAAGGGAAAAGCTTCTTACAGAGTACGATTTATGATCCGAGAATTTTAACAACTGTTTCAAGAAAGTTTTCCTCAAGGGAATTCAAGATTAACGTTAAAAAAGTAATATTCAATTGTGAGAGCCGCATATCTATCTTCTACTACAAAGCCACAAAGTTTAATACTACCGAAAAATCAAATTTTGGTGAGAGCTCGGGCAAGAAATATAATAAAAAGAGATTTTCTTTATACAGAATCTAAATTTGTATTAAAAACGAATGTTATTTATACCTTTAGTTATAATTATTACATATTATTATTTATTAAATCTAAATGTAAATAAATGAAATATTTTATTAGGTTTAGATTATTCCTCTATTGGTAGGTACATAAAAGTATACTGATAAAAAAAATAATTTTTGATACATATTTTTAGAAATAAATGTTAAATATTTTTCTTAATGAACACAAATAAACTTAAATTTGTTTGGTTTCTAAGACAAAGGGCAGACCTACCCTAGATACTTTAGATACCAAGTAAATCTTTTCAAATAATAAATAAAGAGTCCTGAAAAATATTGGAGCGTTAGCTGCCATGTTGAAAAATGGCAGTTGCGCATGGCTAAGAAATTTTTTTTGCTTTTAGAAGCAAGGAATTGTAGCTAATTATTGGATAGGAACACAGACTTTTAAAAAATTATTATTTTTGATAAGAAGGTAGGTATCATTTTGCACACTTATCGACAATGCAAAACTTTTTAAAAATTCACACCTATGGCAGTCGTTTATGAAAACGGCGGTTGGAAATATTGTGTAAATTTGAAAGTGGCACATTTTCGACATCTAGCCTAGGAATAGCTTTTTGATAAATCTTGGTCGTAGAATTTAAAAATGAGAACATGAGTTAGCCAGTAAATAATAAAATAGAATTAGTTCAGCTATATCTTTTTATCTCTATGAAGTGTAACGTTAGTTTAAAAATGGTTTAAAAAGTTGCAAAATTACTCTCACTTATAAATTTAAATTAAATAAATATATAATCGATTTTTAAAAATTTTAACCACAAATAACAGGTAGACATCAACTAGTTAATCAAGTTAACATCATATAATTTACCAAAAATTTATTTTTGCCAAAACTGTGCAAAAGCAATTAGTGTCCTCGTTAATGTGGAATGCAATGAACCCATTGCCAACAAATTTTAACTAAGTGAGTATTATGTATCCCCCATATAATGAATGATTCATTGCGGTTTGCAGATGTGAAATAAGCGATACCAATGTTTGCATTATTATGTTATCATTAAAGTACTTTATTACATTAATTTTGCAGTTTCGACAAGGCCAAGCCTTATTTAAAATTTCATGGCCTGTTTATCATTTATTTATTTGCACATTTATGATTTTTTGTCGTATACAAGGTTATAGAGATATCTATTGCAATAATATTATTTTTTTCTACTTTATCATAATCAATCAATCATCATAAGTATAAAAGCGTTCTTAAATAAATATGTTTACCATAATTACTATAAAAATATATTAGGACTCAGGACTAATTTGCTTATTCCTATATAAATAATTAATTATAAACGATACATTACTAACATAGTGATTAACAATTATTTAATAAGAAACTCCCTTAATTTGAGAAATGTGGCAAAAAATATATTAATTCTATCCACAAGGTTACCGCAGGTTAAAACCACTAAATAAAGCGGGGGTGCTATATTGGTTCGCGGGGTAGGGATGCTGAAAAAATTTCTATGACGGGATTATATTCTAGGAACTCGATTTAGTTGAGAGTTGAAATATCCTCCGATTAACCCGGAAGTAAAAAATATGTATATGATACGCACTTATAATCAGCGTACTTTTTTTATTTGCCATTCAGTTGTTTCTTTTCGAATTCTGATTTCTCAGAAAAAAATATTGTCAAACATTTCTCGGGGCAGTATTTAAAGGTAGTTACTATTATGCTCATATAATTTTGGAGAAGTTTACAGTTTAGAAGTTATTCCAAATAATATCAAAGTCGGCCTCGACGTCGTTGATGAACCTGCTAAAGATAAGCGGCCCAAGTATTGCTTCTTGTGGAACACCCTAATTAACAGAAAACAAAAGGAGTAAGTAAGGACACGATCCAACCCAATACCAAATAGCATCGTTTGGATATACTTGCAAATTCATGAATAAACTAAACAAAATTTTAGAACAAGTAATAAATGTTTAAATAAAAATACATAAATTGCAATACCCAATAATATTTAAATAAATTAGTATGTAAATCAGCATCAGCTGTTCCTTCAATACCTGTTTCATAAACAAAATTTGTATAGTAACGCCACAAGAAGAAATTATGTGAGATTAAGACAGGTATGCGCGGAGGACTGGACCATTCATGCATACGCATCATTTAGAAAAACTTTAGAAATTGAAGAAAGTCTACATTTTGATTATGGTGATCTGCACAAGCCTAGAACTACAAATTCTAAGAAATCTTATCGAGGGTATCTCCGAATAATATTTCCAGATGACTGATGATAATTTATATATTTCAAATTATCCCCATTCCTGAAAACACCAAATCCTATATTCAACGCAAGTTTCATCAAGTCAGCTCCATATGGACGTGATTAAAACTGTTTTCCTCATCTTCAGATAATGTCGACTTAGTTGACGGAACGAATATCGAATAAATATAGGTGTCCGTTGTCTCGAAATGTATAGCCTCCTTTAGAATAATTTAGGGGTAGCAGTAGTAATTGAGGGAGGCTGATGCTTGAAAAGTAGACCATAGACGGGTCCTTTTTACTAACCCTCTTACGGTCCTCTCACATATGCTAAACCAAGTCTCTTGTCAAACCTCCTCGATCTTCTAATGAAAGCTAGGATGTCTTCCCAAGCGAAACAGCTCATCTCTTCCCTCCGAAACGTCTCAATGCTGAGGGTTTCATGCCTCAGCCGCCTGAACGTCTCGCACTACGCCAAGTGGTGATAAGACGTTTCTTCGTACCTCCCGCATCTCGGGCAAGTATGGTTTTTCTTCACAACTATCAGCGAGAAGTCTTCTAAGCTTGTAGTAGGCTATTAAAATTCCGATCAATCTGTTTAGAGTATCCCTGCTCTGGCCAAGCAGCGAGGCTGACCGCAATTTGTTTGGTCCAGTCACAATATCCCGAACTTGTCTGCAGTAACTGCTAACCATCCCTTAATGACCCGTGAGCCCATTCATGGGCCGTCAGGGCCGTCATGACCTGCCTCCTTGTGATGCCTAATATATGCTTCGGCCCGAGAAGCCTAGCCATTTCGTCGGCCTTCTTGTTTCCTGAGATGCCACTAAGTTCTACCTCTTTGTACCTAACTAGCTCTTCCAAAGCATTCCCACACTTCTGAGCCTACCTCGTTCTATGAGAGCAGATCGTCTTCAGAGTTGCCTGGCAAATATATAAAAATTGGCAAATATATACACTCTATACTAATTTTCACTTATTTCTTGCTTGTCAATGCTGTCGAAAACCTCTGCCTAGAAAACTATGGTATACGAACCCAGAGCAAATCTCTTTAACACTTCTTTGTCCTCCAAGTATATTCCCCTCCTAAGACTGTCCGGAAGTTATATGAGAACTATCTGTTTCGCACACCATACAGTCTAGTGGTAAGTTTATTTCCTTTCCTCCCACTTTTCTTTACTTGGAAAAGAGCGGAAGTACCTTTTCTCTAACCTTAGCTAGCCTCTCGCTTCCGTCACCTGAAAGACAGAAATGGGAATCTCCTTCTCCGCTAATCCAGCAATTGCAACAAAACCTTCAACTCTGCCTCTACACCGCCAACTTCCTGAGTCCCACATTCTTAGGTGGGCCGCCATGGTTTCCCTGTTTATCCACGAGGAAAGCGTAGGCAGGCGTAGCAGGGTGTCGCAATCCAGCAGATTTAGCCCTTATCACACCTGATCCCTAGACAGGTCAGTCTTCTTTGCCAGTTTTCGGGATGAGATAATTCACATACGGCCACCAGACCACCGACCTATATTGGAGCCCTGTCCCTCATGGCAGTTTCTGGTACAAGTGTTAGGGGTCTTCCATACGTAAATGCTTACCTGAAATTTTCTATTTTCTTCCTTTTTGGTGAAGATAATCATCTCAGCCTTGGCTGAAAGATGAGTTTCGCTGTACAACCTTTCTATAATTCTACGGGTTACCTGCATGCTCTCGCAGATGATGCTTAAAAAGCGGCTAATTATTAAGATCAACCCGTTGTCCGGATATGCCTGTGCAAAGAAGCTTTCTGAACTTTAGGGGTACAGGGAGTTGTATCATCTGTGGTGTTTAATGTTAAGTGGCGTCCAATCCCAATAATTATTCTGCATCACACGTTTACGTCAAAAACTGTTTGAAAATTTGTAAGTCAATACACATGTATCCATGATTTGTATTTGCAACTGGTGAAAAAAGTTTACTTTTACAACGTATAAATTTTGAATCAATTATGCTGTTTGCATGTTTTCAATAGAAATTAAACATGTAAATAACTTTGTGAAAGTAAATTAATGTAAGTCTGGCATTTTTAATATCACTTCCAATGATATAATATAGTAAATACGTACTGAATCAATATTGTTTTTTAAACGCTAAACTTGATTAATTGCATTCTAGGTCAACAACCTCACGAGCTTTCACCTTGCAATGCAACCATACATCATTTGCTTTCAGAAATGACTTGATAAAATTTAACAAGTGGATAGGTAATGGAATAATTTACTTTATATGATGCATATGTAATTGCTTGTATTCTATTATGAATATTTAATTACTCTAAACATTTTCTAACATCAATTGATATATTTAGTAACTTAAACTGAATAATAAACTGGTAATATTAACAGAACAATTTTTTTCTTAGTAATCCAGATAAATTAGAGATTCATCCAAGACTTTCGAAGGAAAGGTTTTTATCACATTGTGTTCAGGTAGGTTCCTTCTTCAAATCCTGAATAGTCTCTATATGTACCCTTTTTTTCATTTTCTGGTACAAGGGGGACTAAGCACTTGGCGTTTTATATGTATTTCAAACATAACTCAATTTTTTATTAATAAAAATGAACTTTTATTTAGAAAAGATTAAAACATAAACATTTGTAATAAACAAAAGAAAATTAGAATAAAAAATAAACTTATGACACTCGAAATGTATCATGTTGATTAACGGGCGTGTTTGGACATTTTTTTAATATTATATTTATGTTACCGAAAAGACCGATAAACAGTAAATCCTAGAATTTACGTGCTAACCTCAATATTTACCAATTTAACGTGGTAAATCTACGAAAAATTGTCTGAATTAATTTTCCTTGTCCTAAAATGGCCGTTTGTGTAATTTTGAATGTTATGGAAATTATAAAAAAACTTTTACAGCAAGGAAAATTAATTAAGGGGAATGACATACATCTGAATGGTTATTGAAGGTCAAAGAACACAGTGAGATCAATGAAATATATGTTGTAAACTAATAACATGGGCAGTACCCAAAATTACCGATCTGGCTCTAGACGTTAGTAGAATTAGGCTAGACTCACAGTGGAAGCGTGTACGTGCGAAGTGTGGTTCACACGAATACGCACGTCTACGTGCGATCAATCCCAACTGCCGGCTCTAGATATACCTTCGCACAGTAGCTGCAGACTGAGTCGACCTGCAGCTACTGTGCGAGGATATATCTAAAGCTAGCAATTGGAATTGATCGCACGTAGACGTGCCTATTCGTGGGAACTGTAATTCGCACGTGTATACTTCCACTGTGGGTTAAGCCAACACAAACTCGAAATCGTAAGATTGACAGTTATGGCGTAGTAGGAATTCGAAATTATACTGAAAACACAATTTTTCATAGATTTGCCACGTCAAATTGGTAAATCCTAGGTTTGGCACGTAAATCTTTGTTAGCAATCACCTAAGGATGTAGGTTGATAGGAATTTTTCTACTTATTTTAAGCCTCTCCATCGGCTCTTGAAGTTTGTCCATTAAACTTAGGACCACCCTGTATAATGGTCCAATGGATTGTCACAGATTACACAGTTTTAAATTTGATTACGCCATTAAAGATAAAATGTAATTTTTCTTTGAATCGCCCTCTCGCCAGTAGCATCCTTATATTAGGGAGCTAGCTATTCATGTAAGGATATTGAACGTACACTAAATGAGATGACTAGGATTAAATTTTTGTATCCGAAGTAAATTTTAAAATAGAAAATAACTAGTAGTCTGCAAGTACATTGATGGTTTAATGAGCACCTTAAAGATTCTTCATAATCCTAGTGACTGGAGACTTTTTATAGATTCCTCAAAATTCAGCTTAAAAGCTGTGTTAGTCCACATTGGAAACAAATTGCCATCAACAAATTGCCATCAGTTCCAATCAGCGCTTCCATCTACATGAAGGAAGCCTACAGTAACATGAATTTATTGTTGAAAATTATACAATACAAAGAGTATGAATGACAGATTTGTGAAAACTTAAAATTTGCTGTCATCTTCCTTGGTAGGATATACAAAATTGCGTTATTTTCTTTGTTAATGGGGTAGTGAAGCAAGGTTAGAGCATTTCAAAAAGAAAATATTGCCGCCGAGTTCGCCCTTATATCTAGAACAAAAAATGTTACTAACATTCCATTAGTTGCTCCCCATAAGACCCTATTGTCATCACTCCACATAAAACTGGATCTTATGAAAAACTTTTAAGTTACTGCACAATCATTTAAAACAGAAATTTCCCCGTATCCATGATGCGAAAATTAAGGAAGGAATTTTTGTGGGTCGCCAAATTACGAACTTTTTCAAGGACGCTGAATTTGATAATATTCTTGGTAAAAAAAAAACTGCTTGGAGTTCCTTTAAAATGGAAACGACATAATTTTCGGGCAACAGAAGAGCAGAAAACTGTAGAGACCTTGTGAACCTTATTTCTTGCTACCAGAAATTGGGATGCATGTCATGAAAAATGCCTTCTCTAGATTCACATCTAGATGACTTTCCAGAAAACTGTGGTGCAGTACGTGATGAGCGTTAAGAGAAATTCCTCCAGGATATTTTAAATATGAAAAAGAGGTATCAGGGCAAATGGAGTTCTGAGATATTGGTTGATTACTGTTGGACCATTATAAAGGATCATCCAGAAGTAACAGACGCGCAAGAGTAATTAATTTACTGATTAAAATATACCTATGTGGGTATATGACAAATATTTTTGCATGATAGTTGCAGTTCGTGTTAAAATTATTCATAATTTATAAATAATACTTTAGTTAGTTCATTTATTACATGTTCTAGAGCCATCAATTTTATGGCAATTTTAGTAGGTCTAAAATTGGGTCCAAAATAATACAAAGAAATAATTTTGGTTAAGTACACCGAAGAACAAAAGTTAAAATATTTTACTAGTGAATTAATTATTACAGTATAAAACTCTTTATTTGAGATAACAATTGAATGTGTACCGTATATTCTTAAATTTCCTTACATTGGGATACTTTAATACAAAAATAAAATTTTTCGCTTTGAGTCCTCTTCCTAATAAAAAAATATCTTACGTGTCTTAGAGATTTGTTGAACGACCTACTTTTCAAAACCCTGCAGTAATTGATTTTCATTGGAAAAGTGCCACTGTTATGACAACAACTCTGTTATTGAAAAACAGCTTTCAGTACTTAAAACAACATGAGCTTTAACCTTCGACGCACATAAAAAGACGAATGGAACTCATTTAATGACAAATTGAGTATACCACATGTTCAACGTAGAGTGTTAACATTTTCTGGTCTTGTAAAAGTCTAAAATAATTATTTTTTCAAATAAATGGTGTGTTAACGAGAACATTTCTAGAGTGTAATGGAATGCAGTAGAACCTTGGATTTATTTTAATTTTCTTGTACGAGTAATATATTAGAGAGTCCTTCAAATTTAAAACATTTATTAGACGACTGTGACCTTCATATCATTCAAAATTACGAAAAGGGACATTTTAAGGCAAGGAAAATTAGTTAAATCGCAAGATGTATGCGCAACAGTCTCGGAACCCAGTAATGGGACATATTTATTACATTATTCAGTAATTGGTGGAGATTATGCGAAATAACCGGTTAAATTGAATAACTTTTAAGAATTTATCAGACTGTCCAACCAGCATTGGAAATTTTTCATAACGACCGGAGAAAGTAATAAAACATTATTGTTTCTTAAATTAATTGATGGTATTGGGAATTATGCATATTCTCCGGCGATTATGTACAACACCCAGTTTACATTCGCCGTTACATATACACTAATTCATTTAAAGTATGCTCCATAAACATACTTGCTTTTATTTTATTATAATATTACTATAAAAAGTGGTATGATTAATGGACTGTTAATCAAAAATAATAATTTTAATTTAGTATTGCAAAACAATGAGGATGACACTAACAGCTACTCTGGAAGTTCTGGTAGGCCTGCCAACGCTTCCCTCGTGGATAAAGAGGGTGGCTATGGTGGCCTATCTGAAAATGCGGGGGTTCTGGGAGCTGACGATGTTCCGGTAGAGCTGAAGGTCACGAAGCAATAGCTGGACTGGCGGAGAGGGAAATCCCCATACATATCCTAAAGGTGGGAGAAGCGAAAGATCAGCTAATGTTGGAAAGGAAATATACTCTCTCTTTCCATTAGGGGGAATGGAGTGAAGAAGAGAACTGATTTGCCTCCCAATTCTCTGGTGTGCTACCAGACCGTCCTCCGGGGCGGGAATATATTTGGAAAGCAGAGAAGTGCAGGAGAGCTTTGCTGTAAGTTCGTACACCACGGTCTTCCAGGCAGAGGTTTACGACATCCTAGCGGCGCGGAACGGGACGAAACAGACGATATACATCTGCTCCGACAGCCAGGCTGCTCTAAAAGTGGTGTGCGCCCTTAGGACGAGGTCATCTCTCCTTCAGGAGTGCGAGGACGCCCTAGAAGAGCTTGCCAGGCATAAAAAAAGTAGCCTAGTGTGGATCCCGGAACATACCGAGGTTCCAGGTAACGAGAAGGCAGATGAATTCGCTAGACTTGGAGCGGGGAACCATGTTTCGAGCCTGGGACATTACAAAAAGGCCGTAAATGAGTGGGCCCACGAGACATTGAGGAAGTATTGAAGGACATACAGGGTGTGCAGGCAAACTAGAGATTTTGTGACGTGGCCGAACAAATCAAGATTGGCCTGGTTACTGGGCCGGAGTCGAAAAACTCTGAATCTTTTAATCGGGTTCTGACAGGCCACTGTAGACTTAGAAGGCATCTATAATTGCTAGGTATTGAGGAAGACCTTACATGTCCAAGATGCGAGTGGTGAAGAAACATCTTACCACTTTCTGGGACAGTGTGAAGTGTTCGGGCGCCTGAGACATAGCATCTTCGATTCTGAGACGCTTCTAAGGAAAGAAATGAGCTCCCTCGCATTGAGTGACATACTGATCTTCATTAGAAGAGGGAACAAGAGAAGTATATGGCTGAGGGGACGGCTGGGGGTTAGTAAATAGGGCCCGCCTGCGGCCTACTTGCTAGGTATCAGCCTCCCCATTACAACTACCATTAATATTGCAAAAAAAATAATTTTTTCATCGTCTGGTTCAAAAAGGTCCATTTTTAGAAGCGATTTTAGTCATCAAAGACAGAAAAAGGACAGGGCAGTTGCATTTGTGGAAAAGAACTCTAAACATTCTGATAATCCTGGAAATCCCAGGAAAATAGCAGCCATTGAGAATATTTTGTTTAAAATTTGGATTGTGTTGGGCAACTGAAAACTGATATTAAATTTTAAAAATTATCCAATTTTAAAGGAATTTTACTCCTGTAATATTCTAATGCAAATTTAATAAGGAAACTAAGCTTGTTACCGACAACAGAAAAGCAGCAAACATAAGATGTTATTTCTAAATTGTTAATATTTTATTTTTACAAGAGAAACCTAATGAAACAGTATTAATAAATACGAATCATCAATTAATTCAAAAATTATCTTTTCTCCTTCTTGACCGTATCACAGCCAATTAAAATTTTAAATTATAAATAAAGGTCATTAAATTATTTTATTAAATAATTATCGTGAAATTTACTCCACTTCTGAGTATACCTAAGTTTGTCCACAAGTAAAGTCTAATACTGTTTCCTAATCGTGTCATTTATAAGGGTTAGTAGGAACTAGAGAGTGCAGTAGTCAATAAAAATGTGAATATCATGAATTATGCAGCACGCAAGTGATCTCTCTGAAGGGCCTTTTACGGAAAACTAGCGCCTCCGATGGGAATCATCTTTTATTCTTCTAAATAAATAACAACGTGACAAAAGCTGTTTAAATAAAACTCTTCTTTCATATTTTCTTGCCAGGAAACATCTGATTATACAGTATGCGGTGAAAGTAGCAATCCACCATTGCAAAAGCCAAAAGATATGGCGGAAAAACAAACAAAATTTGCAGAGAGTAAATTAAGTACATTTGCGCATATTTTGATATGGTTTTTAATTTTTATCACTGTTATTTTAAAACATATGCAGTTATTAGTGGTTTCTAAAGAGAATATTTTTTTTGATTACAAAAATGTATCGTGAAAATTTTTGAAAATCTTAAGAGGATAATTTACGTAGGGTTATAAAAGAAACAATCTATTCAGTTTATTGTTTAAGATTAAGACGTGAGACTTTGCATACGTCTATTATATTGTAATGAAATGCGGCATATGCCACGCGTTTGGCGACAAATTAATATGTAATGAAATACGGTAATATTATTGTTATATATATATATATATGTATATATATATATATATATATATATATATATATATATATATATATATATATATATATATATATATATATATATGCCACGCGTTTGGCGACAAATTAATATGTAATGAAATACGGTAATATTATTGTTATATATATATATATATATATATATATATATATATATATATATATATATATATATATGCCACGCGTTTGGCGACAAATTAATATGTAATGAAATACGGTAATATTATTGTTATATATATATATATATATATATATATATATATATATATATATATATATATATATATATATATATATATATATATATAACAATAATATTACCGTATTTCATTACATATTAATTTGTCGCCAAACGCGTGGCATATGCCGCATTTCATTACAATATAATAGACGTATGCAAAGTCTCACGTCTTAATCTTAAACAATAAACTGAATAGATTGTTTCTTCTATAACCTTACGTAAATTATCCTCTTAAGATTTTCAAAAATTTTCACGATATATATATATATATATATATATATATATATATATATATATATATATATATATATATATATATATATATATATATATATATATATATATATATATATAGGAAGAAAAGGATAATGTGACCTTCTATTCTTTGTCATACATATATATATATATATATATATATATATATATATATATATATATATATATATATATATATATATATATATATATATATATATATATATATATATATATATATATATATATATATATATATATATATATATATATATATATATATATATATATATATATATAAATGAACAAAAATTGATTTAAATCATTTATGGTTTGTAAATTTAAAATTTGATTTAATTTCAAAAATTTAGAAACCTTTTAAATTTACACCTTATTACTTTATTGCCCTGGGCGCTAGATGGTGAGTTTTACCATCGATGATAATTTACCTTTGTATTTTTTAGATGAGCATGAGATTCCTTATCCCAGTAGTTGGTTGGTTCAGATGAAAATAATGAAATGAAAGCTAGTACTCAGTTTCAATATAAGAACACATATATTACATGTATACAATTAGACATTACATACCCTGTAAATACCTTAAAACTAGTTTAGGGAACAAATTAGCAATAAATTAAATGCTCGAGCCTTGTTTTTTCATTTAATTTTATTTTATTTTCAAATTTATGATAGGTGTACCTTTTATTTTTAAATTTTTGTGGTGGGTACCCGCTTCTAACTGGTAGCTTATCCTTTTATGTTGCTTCTTTACGTTAAACCACTCTATGATCCATTATCTATTCTTATCTGTTCTGTGGTTAGATTCCAAAATGGCTTAAATATTTAGAACGATGATATTCACTGCATTATATTTTGAAAAATAGCGATTTTATCTTTATTTATTGTTGTAATTTTTGTCAATTATGTCTTGTTGTTGATTTGGATTTAATTTATACTTTCTTTGGTAAGTACCACTTTAATCGATTACAAAAATTTTACTCTTTACTTAGGAACAGTGTTTAATTAATTACAAAGATTGTTGACAATGTTTTTAATTTAATAAAACTTGATGTACGTTTATTTAAACATACTCATTACTTTCCACATTTCTTTTTATCAAATTTCTTTAAATTCAAAGTAAGGTTATGTTTTTATTTTTACGACCTAATCGAACATCTGCACGTGACGTCACGGTTTTCAAGGTCATTGCTTGAAGGATAAATAAATAACAAATCATAACCTCACTTTCGTTTCTTATAATCTAACCTACTTATTTAATAACTTTTTCAATTTTTGTCTCCTTACATTTTAAATTATAATGCCAAGTTTCGGTACTGTGGTGGGTTGTGGAAGTAACGTTGCAAAACACAGTGTCAGTTTTTATAGAATTCCATCACGCCTTGATAATCATAAACAATACATTCAATAGACGTGTGATAATAATCTAATCACTATACATGATCAAACCTACATTTTCTTACACACCAAACACAATTAAATATTACAACCAATTACCAAACTATTATATTATTTGGATTAGAACCTGTATACTAAGATACACCCGTGCATGTATATATTCTCAAATCTCCGGTTACTACCAAATTTTTATCTTTCAACAAGGCAACTGTGACATAAATCAATTTATTGAAATTAACGGAGAGTCTTTTACAATATATTTTTTAAATACTTTTCTACTGATGAGTGCTGATATCAGAAATTGTCCCTTCCAAGATGTATGGCTAATAAGCTTTTTGTTCTTTTCTCTTTTCTATTTGATTCAATATGGCGAGTCTTTATTCAGCTAGCAATATCATTGTCTTAATTTGATTGATTTCTAAATTATTTTAATTGTTTGATCCCATTTTGTATAAATAAAGTTATTTGATAATTTCGGAAATACGGACACTTTTTTTGTCTTAGTTGGTTTTTACATCTCGATTACAATTTTATTTCATAAATTCCTAATTTTCAATCTACCAATTTCCAGCCAAATGCAAAATTGTCATTGAAATGTAATTTTGATTTAAAACTAATCTGTCCACATGGCAATGAAGTTATACAAAGTAGGAAGATCTGTTGAATTTTCATCAATTTATATTTACAAGATTTATGGGCAAAAATTTGGTTAGGTGTATGGTGAGTTACCTGGTGACTCAGAAGCGCTCTTAATCATAAAGCAGGTAATTGCATTTTGCTGTACTATCTAATTATCTTTACGACTATATTACTCTACTCTTATCATGTTTACTATATAATTATATAAACTTACAGCTATTGCCTCTTTATATTTTTAATTTTAAAACGAGTTTGTATTTATAATAATTGTTTACTTCTTATGAAATGTTTGTGGCAATTATTAAAGTCAAAATTATGGTTTGTATAATTTGTTTATACCGGAAATATCATCCAGATATGTTGAATAGTAATGATAATATTGCTATTAGTGGGAAGAATATTTTTATTATTTCATTCATTGATTGCAAGCTGATTTAATTTAATAACTATTCTAATTATATTTATATTATTATTTTTCTGGACAAAGAAGAGAAATAATAACGTACGGATGAAGGCGTTTACTATCCAAGAATGGGGTTGATTATTTTCTGTTGTTGTTTACAGGAACGGTTGAAATATGTTACACAATTTATTATGTCACGCATCTTTTACGCCTGAGGAAGTGAAAACCATACCTAAGAGAAGTCTTAGATTTAGTGAATCCTTAAAAAAGTGAACTGAGGGAAAACTTGGTTTGGTACGAGTAGGGATAATACATTATTGATTATCTTTTACCTTTCCTTTATACGAGGTGTCCTGAAATTAACGTGCTAAACTTTGGACGTGAACTCGCTATTAATTTTAAGAAATCCATACAAAGTAATAACATTTAGTATCCGAAATACATGGTGGTGGAGTGCTATCAGAAAATGAATATTTTTTTTATTTTAGTTCAAAGGATTTTAAGTCTATATTTTAACCAAATTGTGTATTTTATAGGTAGCATGATATATGACCACCATACTATTTACAGTTAATTAGTAATTTTAAGCTTGAAGGTGTCGGTGGGTTGAACTTTGACCGCCATATTGAAAATGGCTGTCAAAATCTATTTTCAGCCTGTAATTTCTGAGGGATGATCCGATTTCAATATATATTTTTTTTTGTTTTGTTTTCATGCTCTTCTGAAGGCAAAATCTTTCAGTTATTGCAATTTTTTCTCTAAACCTTAATAGTTCCCCACAATTTTCCTGCCCATACAGACGAATAGGGCAGCAAAATACAAAATATTAATAAAATTACAATAATAATAATTGCACTAATACAAATTGTATATAATACAATACAATTGGTAAGTGTTGTTAAACTTTTAGTTCATTTATGTATTTAAATCAATTGGTTAAGGGAAAGCATGACTTTTTATAATGTTATAATATTACAATTGAAAATATCAATGTCGTTATAAACTGTTGTGTAGTTCGAACACGTAATATGCAAAGGTGAAAATTTTAGTACATTTGTTCTTTTTTGCAGGTAAATTGATTATACTATCTGAAAGAGTCCGAAAATGCGGAACACGAAAATATAAATGACCAACGTACTAGGGGCAGTCAATCAGGTTATTTAAAAGTTTATTATAATATCACTATAACATTTGCGATGGGTATTTAAGTTACTTATATTATACATCTGTAACAAATCAGCTTGATTAATATCGTTACGTGCATAAACACCATC
The DNA here is from genome assembly GCA_029963845.1 of Rhamnusium bicolor. Classification (NCBI taxonomy): domain Eukaryota; kingdom Metazoa; phylum Arthropoda; class Insecta; order Coleoptera; family Cerambycidae; genus Rhamnusium; species Rhamnusium bicolor. The sequence continues at coordinate 50,500 of JANEYF010005084.1, read as the reverse complement.
AGCTTTTTAGCACATATATTTTACAAACTTCTGTTGTATTTTTTTCAATTCTAAATTTTTAAATGTCCTAACTTGGATTCCAGACTACCGCGCATACTCCAATTTAGACCTAACATAGACATTGAAAATTAACACTAGTGTACAGAATTCACAAATTGTTTGCCGTTCCTTATTACTCTAAATTTTTATATGCACTCGATAGTATTTCATTTATATAGCCAGTGAAAGTTAATTTGCAATCAATATAGCTTCTAAATTCTTAAACGTATTACATCTCGTTAAAGCATTGGTAATTGTATATTCATATTGATAAGAAAGTCTCTTTTTAGTAAAACTTATGCCATAACATTTACTGATGTTAAGAAGTAAAACGTTATTTTCACAATATAAATTTAGCTTAAGTTTTTCTTGCAGCTTAATACAATCATCTAAATTAGAGATATAGGTGTAAAATGTAAGATCATCAGCATATAAGAGAGTTTTATAGTTGAGTCCGCAGATGATGTTATTTATAAAGATGAAAGACAAAGAAGGCCCAAGAACAGATCCTTGGAGGACACCTCAGCTTGCTGTTATTTCGACTAACTTAAAACCACGATACTGCACATTAAGGTTGATTAGATATGAAGTATAAATTTGAGCAATCCATCAGTGAGTTTAACCTCATAAAACTTCTGCAGTAGTGTCGCATGGTTTAGTCTGTCAGAAGTCTTTGATACATCTATATAAATGACTTCAGGCTATCCTCTTTCATCCAGTGTCTCAGTTAAATAGTGAGTAATGCAAATCAGATTAATAGTGGTAAATCTACTAGGCAGAAATCCATGCTAATCGAAACACATTTGAGATTTCTTGTGACTAAATAAGTTTTCACATAAAATAACCTCAAACAATTTGCTGAAGTTGCAGAGTATTGTAATAGATCTATAGTTTTCAATAGAAATTTTATAATTTTTTTCAAATATATTTTCAGGAAATATCTTGGTTTGTACAGATAAACTGAAAATAATTGTTAAATGATTAGCAATACACTAGCACAATCCTTTAATAGGAAAGTTGAATACTTTATTAATATAATTAACAGAAATACAGATACATAAATAAAATATTATAAAAAAAATATGTACGATAATAGGAGTAACAAAACAATTATATATCTTCACATTCAGAATGTATTTAGATAGAATGGGAAAGTTAATCAGAGTCTTGATCACAACACCACATAACAAAGTCCACTTGTTTATGTGGTGCACGGTAAACCAGCAGAAGGCATGTATCACTTCTGGATAACTGTTCTATGTTGTCCATCAAGCCACAACATTCGTATCTACAATTCTTATGAGGATTCTATTTTGCCCTTGTGCGACATCATGAGATACATGTGGAAAGATTCGGGAGTCAACTTCTTCTTGTGTGTCCTAGCCCCTTCAATGTATATCGTGAAGGATCTGAGAAGGAGCATAGAACACTTTCCTCTAACTAAATAACTAAAGTACTGATATTATCTGCGTAGCCACTGTAGCCAGTAAGTAGAAAAATGCTTGCTTGTTTTTATCCTCTTTTAAGAATCAGGCTCGTTTCTTCGTATTGTATTTGTTAGCTAAACCTGACGACAAGTCTGTTTTCCTCTTTAAGCTCGCACACAATATTTGAGGCTGTCAAACTTGTGATATCAAATACTATGTCTGTTCTGCGTAAAATGGATGTTTGAAATTGATTCATGAGGAACTTGACCATTACTCCATGAATGGGCCATTGTTCTCAGTTATAATCATTATGTACAATAGGAGGATTATCCAGGATTATCATGTTAATATCAAAATTATCACATCTAACAATCTGATGAATTGGTTTTATCAGCCATTCCTGAGGAAACTGTATGTCAAAATAGACTTAAAGGACATCAATGTAAAGTTGATGAATATTTTTTTTCTTTTACTCTATGTTTAAAACTGAAATTGTGCGCCATAAAAAAGATACTGAATGGAGAAATCCACTTTTTAGAACTAGGTTCTCAATTTTTTAAAAACTGTGGGACCCTTAACGTTTAGAGAAAAATTTGTAAAAACTAAAATATTTTGTTCTCAAAAAAAGGAAGAGAAAAATTATTGAAATCGGATCATCCATTCAAAAGTTACAGGCTGAAAATGGATTTTGGCCGCCATTTTCTAATATGACGGCTCAAAGTCTTACGGTTTACATTTAGTAAGTTGGCAATAGTAGTAATTATGTGGCTTCGTGGTTGAGTCGTAAGAACACTTGCCTCTCATCCTGGAGTCCCGGGTTTGATCCCCGGTCGAGGAGCTAGGATTTCTTCTAAACCAGAAATTATTATTAGCATACTCGGACATTGGGTGTGTGTCCATTGTCTCTAAATGTGTAGCCTTCTCCTGCACAAGGTACCTTGAAGTACCTTGAGGGATACAAGGGTTGTTGTATAACCTGTGGTGTAAAGAATAAAGTGCATTCTGCCGGTGTTTGTCGTAAAGTGTAGAGGAGCGCCATTGTGCATCAACTACAATAATGATTTCTTATTTTATCAGGTGCATCTTCAAACAATTCAGGTAAATTATTTTACAAGAATGCAAGGTATTATTATTTTCGTGGTAGAGAAAATACTCCTAAATTACCAGCAACAACATCGCCCCAAAAATTTACTATGAATTTCTATGAATTCAACAAACGCATGCGGGTTTTCAATGGCCCAAACATTTGTGTGCACAACGAATTATTAACAAATGAATATTGGTCGTCCAGTGGGTAAGAAATAATTGTAGATGGTGTGTAGATTTTTAACATGAAGTGGAAGCAAATAAATTAAGAAAAATATTGAAAGTAGGCGGGAATAAATTAGAAATCACCTCAAATAAGTGGTACATATTTACCTTAGAGTTATTCTAGACAACGATTAAGTCTCTTTTTATTCAGACGGTCGCCAATTTAAATGTTTATTATTGTAGCTTATTTTCCTCAGGCTATACATAAAAACAAAATTTATGAACCTCACCTTTGCAACGGACTTGTTGATTTTACAAAAAACGTGTACAAAAAATAGCCTAATTAATTAGCCAATATTTGAATACCATGTCGAGATTGAAATAACTTTCAAGAAAATATTTCAACTACTCATTGATAGCTATAAGAAATTCATTTTTTATATAATTATCGTATTTAAAAATTGCAAAAATTTGCTACATATGATTGATTTTGTATTTTGCTGTTAATTCTAATAATTTTTTTGAATTTTATAAAAACAGTACGTTTATTTAAGTTACCGAAACGGTTTACATTTAGTTAGCTGGCAATAGTAGTAATTATTATTGTGGTAATATTTTATATTGTGTTGATCTGTAAACACAAAACAGTTATTAATTTTGTTATTTTTTTAAATATGCATATTTTGACGCCTGTCATGATGGCAGAATTCGAAAGTTGTTTTTGTTAGACCCCATGGCAGTGAAATTAATATCTGGTTACGATCTATAATCAGAATTATTTTTTTACAAACATTTTTTAAGTCCATGTATATTAAAAACAATGCATTTTAGGATATACATGGATCGATTACGTATAGTTTTTGAAAGGATTATTATTTTATGCAGATCGTTTGATGTTTGATGAAATAAAAACTGAATAAAAAAAGTAGTTTAGAATCACAATTTAAAACGAAATTCATTGGATCGTAGGTATTTTATCAGTGTTCTACCTAAAGATGTGTTTATTTAAAATTTACTGCTCAAAATATATTTGAAATATTATGATTTTTCATCTAAAAATTCACGTTCAAATTCAAGAAAGAGAAACCATGAGGGTTACATTTTAGAACCAAATGTTACCTCCAAAACAAATTATTAAAATATTTAACGAAAATTAAACACTAAACATAGTAACTTATAAGACAAAAGTACTAAACAAAAATATCTTCAATCTTGCAATTTTCGGTTTATTACTCTCATTAAATTTTTGCAATACCTTTATCAAATCAATTTTTTTTTGAGGGATTTCTTTTAAAAGCTAAAGATTATAAATTATATTTTGAAAATCATATCAGAAAAACAATGGAGACTCACAAAAAATGGATACAGTTATTAAATTTGTTAAAATTGACACCCTATATATTTTTACATTTTTCAATAGAACGCTCTAACACAATAATATAGAGTTTGTTGGGTCTATCTCTAATATTAATGGAGACATGAAGGAAACATTGTGAGTTCACCTCCGTTAACTTTGTTATTCTGACTATTCACAAATAGTATATAAAACCGTTACAAGATTTTTTTAAAAATACTTTGAAAATCGTATTACCAAGATTGAAGCTATTTCTTATAATTTTTTTTATAAACTATTTTTGAATAGTCAGAAATAGCAAAGATAATGGAGGTGGGACTCGCACAAAGTTTCCCTAATATCTCCCTTAGTATTGGAGATAGACCCGCCAACCGTATTCGTGAGAGAGCGTTCTACTGAAAGATGTAAAAATATAAAGGGTGATAAGAGCGCAATATTTCAAGGTTCAATAAAACAGGTATTCTGTAGCAAAGTATTGAAATATTTATTGAGTAATGTAAACATTTGGGAGTTATGTATGAAAAAACACATCTGGTAAATGACCGCCACGGCTTTGCTGACACATGCGTACTCCTTTGGCGAAATTTTGAATAACGGTGTTGCATACATGTGGCGGTATTTCGTTGATATAGCGTCTAATTTCGGCCTTCAATCCTTCGGTGGTCGCGGGCTTGTTGGCATAAACTTGTGACTTCAAATAACCCCACAGCCGTCCAAAGGTGTTAAATCGCAAGAGCGTGGCGGCCAATTCTCACCAAACCGAGAGATGATACGACCAGGAAACGACTCGTGCAAGACCCTCAATGTTCCATGGATAGTATGGCAAGTGGCACCGTCCTGCTAAAACCACATGTCGTCGAGAGCAATATCTTCCAATTGAGGCACAAAAAACTGGGTTATCATAGCACGGTAACGTTCGCCATTCACCGTTATTGCATTACTTGCCTCGTCTTCGACGAAAGACGGCCCAATGATTCCTCCAGACCACAATTCACACCAAACAGTGACGTTTTGGATGCATTGCTTTCTCATGAATCATTCGTGGATTTTCTGAGCCCCAAATGCAGCAGTCTTGCCTATTAACGAAGCCATCGAGGTGAAAATGGGCCTCATCACTGAAAATGATTTTGTCCGCAAAATCGGCATTCACTTCTTGTTGTTCAAGGATCCAATTGGTGAATTCTCTTCGCTGTGCATGGTCTGTTGGCAGAAGTTGTTGAGTCAACTGAACTTTGTAGGCGTGGAGATACAAATCTTTAGTGAGAATACGCTGAAGAGTGGCTTTTGTAACGTCCAATTCTTGTGCACGATGACGAATCGACGTCCCTGGACTATTGGCCACGCTCTCGCGAACTGCCGTGATGTTTTGCTCTGAACGATCTCTATGAGCTCGTATTTGTTTCACATTACTAATCGAACCAGTACTTTCGAATTTTCCGATTATTCTTTTCACAGTAGATGAATGACCGCAATTGGACGCACTTTACGAATCGTGGCAATCAAGCTTTCACTATTTTTATAATAATGTTTAACAATCAGGACGGGTTGTTCTATTGTGTACTAGTCCATGTTTACTAACTCTCATCTGTCTCCTATCGACCTGGCATGTCATAATCTTGTGATAACATGACAGCCAAACTGGCGCGTAATTCAAATCTTGCGCACTTATTTACCTTTTATAAGGTGATCAATTTATAAAAATAAAATTAATAACTGTAGCCATTTTGTGAGCTTTCATTGCTTTTCTCTGATATGATTTTCAAAATCTACATAACTATAAGTTTTGTATTTACCATTTTTTCGTAATATTATGTTATGGTTGAATTCATCACATAAGACTGTTTCTTGCGTTTGAATTGGAAATCAGTCACCAAACAGTAAGCCGAATTTTGCACAAATACCACTATAAATCTTTTAAATATCAATTGCACCAGCACTTTGTACGAAAATGATTACGAACGTAGGATGGAATATTGCAATTGGATTTTGCAGAATAACGTACAGTCAAACAATGATTTTTTGGGAATAATTTATTTTCGGACGAGTCTAGATTTACAAATTTGGGAATAATTAACCGACAAAATACAAAATATTGGTCACAAGAAAATCAAAATATATTACAGAGGGGTAACTTTCAAGTGGACTTCGGTTTCAATGTTTGGCTTGGAATAATCGGTAGTAGAATCATTGGTCCAATAATATTTGAAGGACCCCTGACTGGTGCCACTTGGGATTTCTGCACAATGAAACTGAGGACAGTTTAGCTGAATTACCTTTCCATTTACGACAGGGAATGTATTTCCAACAAGATGGCTCTCCTCTCCATAATTCAAGGATAGTAATTGATAATCTTCAACGCAGATTCGGAGGAAACGTAATTGTGACGAATGGTCTTGTGAGGTGGCCTCCAAGGTTACCTGATTTAACACCTCTTGATTTCTTTGTTTGGGGTAATTTAAAAAATATTGTCTACGCCACCGCCGCCGTTGCAACCCGTGAAGACATGGAGCTACGAGTAAGACGCGCAATTAATAGCATAACGGCCCAGCAATTGGCGAACGTTCTTCGAGAAACAGCAATGCGAGTTCAGAAGTGAATTAACGTTAATGGACAGCATTTTGAACAATTGTTGTAGAGTTTTGTGTTCATTTTTTGTATTCCAAAGCCACCTTATATATAACAAGGTTAGAACAGAATTGTATTCTCTTATTTTCTTTTAGCTGTAAATTTGTTTGTATTTATCGCAAATTTTAATACAACATATGAATAAATTCCTTATTAATAGTACTAATAAATGGTACCTCGGTACCAATATGGTTCCATTTGAAAAAATTGAGTTTTTCCCCAAAAACCATTTGTATGAACTTTATTTGCTCATAAAACACGTAATTTAGTATTTTTTGAAGAGTTTTCGATTTTTCTAGCATTACACGGGTCATTTAGAATAAATCGGAACCATAATGGCACACTTAAATGGAAAACTAAAAATTATGTTATAAAAAATATTGACGTTTGAAATGTCACTTATTTTGTATCGTTGGATTCAGAAAATTATGCAAAATTCAAAAATGCAATAATATACCATTAAGAAAATCGAAAGTTAGTGTCGCTTCCGGGCGAAACCGGAAGGGAAGAAAAAATCACTTGTATGCTAAAAAGTGCAGCTTGTTATGTATATAGGATATCCCAAATTTCAATCAATTATCTTTAAAACTAAAGGAGAAAAGGGGGGTGTACCATGATCCTGTTACTTCTGGTATAATCAGCCTAATATGAATTTAAATTATCTTAACGATTTTTATGAAGATTTAGAAAACATTTACGCTGAATGAATTCCAAAATAAGTATGGGAGATATAAATATCAACCTTTTAAATGAAAAAAGTAACGATGCTATATATTTCAACAATATTTTGATAAATTTTAACATAAAACAAATAGTGACTGAACCGACTAGGATCACAGAAACTAGTGAGTCACTAATCATTTGCGTGAATGATAATTTGCCAGTAAAGTCCTGTGCAAATACTGAAATGTGTGACGTAACAGATCATAGGCACACTTCTTGTATCGTTATCGTAATTCAAGACTCTCCAGATGATGGTAAGAAATATCACAGAAATCTCAACAATTTAGATTATAATATAATGATTTTGGTAACGAAACTCTAGGTTAAACTGGAACAAAATTTATGAGCAAAATGATATCAATTTATAAAATCAATATACTCAATGAAAACATAAATTATTTATTTGAGCATGCTCCGTTAGTTGAATATAATCCAAATAAAAAAGAAAAACCTTCCTTACATTACTTATACTATAAAAAAATGATAAAATTAGAGAGAAAAGCACACAAAAAATATTTGCAAACAAAAAATATAGCAGATAAAAATTATTACCTGTAATTGAAAAACCATGTTGGTTAGGCAATTAAACAGGAGAAAAATGCAAATATGAAATTTCAGTTAAAAACAAATCAAAATAATTCTCGTGATATGTGGAAAAAATTGAATGAGTGGGGCGTAAAAAGTAGTAGAAAAATAAATTCGTTAATCTGCCAGATTACTACGTTACATGTTGTTTGGTTGTCTGTTTTAACGCAACTGAGTTTCGTTAAAACGGACAACCAAACAACATGTAACAAAATTTTAAAACAAATTCCTAATAATTAATAGTTTTTCTGATGATGGTGTAATAAACCGAAACGTAGAAAAAAAAATTAAATTAGTTATACCTGACCGAAATCCCCACAAAAAAAACTATCAATATTAAGTTTAATGTAATTGCAACTTGTATCTCTTTATTAAATATTATTTTCTTTATATTCTTTCTGTTTCTCTAGCTCCTGCTTTTTATATCGCCCGAACCTATAATGTCATTTTTTAAATACGTTCAACAAGTGCTTTTCAATAATTGCAAACTGTTATGTTTTTTAATATTGTATCCAAATTCCAGCAAAGAGATGTTAAAATAGAAGCATTAGCGATATGTGGAAATAATATAAAATATGAAGTCATTTGCTTAAAGTAGAATCTCGAATAAGAGAACAAAGGTGAAATTTCCATGAACATAATAGGTGTTTTAGTGCTAATTGTTTCATTTATTTTCTAATAAACAACCACAAGAAAATAGAACAAACATATCAGTTATGACGTGCATAACGTTCTGCAAAAACAATGTGCTTAACATGCGATTGCACTAGCATGGCAATTCGCCAAATCCAAGCTGCATTTATGATTCAAGTCACTGAACTCTCAAGTTAGAAACACATCGAGTGTGTCAATTGCAAGGACAACTACCGGAATATTAAAGATTGCAAGCATTCCCTGTCCTATATTATTATATTTAATTATACAGGGAGTTCTCTACATAATGTCACAGATTTAAGGAGATAATTTCTCAAGTCATTTTATGAAGAAAACGTCTGGTGATGTGCTTTGTTTCTGAGATACAGATGTAATTTTTTGAAAATTCTTTTGATGAAATATCAAAAAAAATATCGTATTAATTGTTATCTATATCCCTGCTATTGTTTTATTCATAATAATCACATATGGCACAGGAAAACCTTCATATGGTAACGGAAACAAGATTTCAGTACCAGTTTTTTAGGAATATTTATTTATGTTTGGATCATTGGCGATTACTTGATTGAACCACATTTTCTTTTTCCAAGGCTACATGGCAAGGCCTACATGCAATTTATTGAACAAAACTTTCCACGACTTTTAGATTTGCCTGATCTGACAAGACGGCAAATGTGGTTCATATTCGACGCTGCTCCTGTACTGTTTTCTTTAAATCTGTCACAGTTCTTAAATACCACATACAAAAAAAAAATAACTGCAAAGGGGTGCAAAGGACCAGCAATCTCCGCGCGGTGCACCCTGGACAGACAAATTTGTCGTAATACAAAGGAATCTCTGTCTGACTAATGTCGGCCGCGGGGCAACAGGGCTAACCACCCCAATACCCGAACACCTCTGGTTCCAATCACACGTAGAGGAAGGGCTCCTCACGATCGACCCCAATCAAATATAGGTCAAAGACAGGTTGGAGGAGTCCCACCGGAAGGTCTCAACGTTGACGACACAGGTTATGTACACGGACTAGGGCACTAAGGGATGACTTGCTGACCTGCCACAATAGCAGCGAACCTGAGCGCAGGTAATACATGGCGCGGTTACATGATGCCTGGTGTATCATGCACCCTGATAATTGCGCCTTCTCTCAGCAACACCAGAGAGATCAAGTATCCTTTTTGCTCAGGACAGGTTACGTAAGGGAACCCCGTCAGCTGGAAGAAGTGCCAGCCGCAGTCCCACCGCGGTAATTACCAGCTGATGGGGAACATCCTTTAGAGCTCACCGATGTTGACTTATGGACGAGGGTTAGCACCAGGGATAACCTAAAGCCACAAGACCTAGCTAGAATGGACGCGGTCATCGATGAGGAACTTCCAGAAGATGCAGACATCTGGCAAATCAACTGTGCCGTGTACAACGCTTCGAAGCAACTCGTCTTCCGTGAGAGGTCAACCAATCACGAGGTCGAGAAAGCCAAGCGGTGTGTACAAAAAATCGAGGGCAAGATACAGTCGACCAGACAACACGCTTCTCGGATTCAGAGTGTGGTGGAATACAAGAAGAGTGGTAGAGTTTTTACTCCCAGAATCCGGCGCATAGCAGCAGAATTAAGACGTCAACACTATACTCTAAATCGGGCAGTGATGCTTACCAGCAAGCAACACTGCCTAGATAGGATCCAATCTCATGGCTATAAAGAAAACGTTGAAGAGGCGGGTGCAGGTTGCAAAGACAGCATGCTGATAGACCACTGTATTACACAGGATTCTGTGCAATACAAGCGGAATCTGTCGATGGCCCGGATTGATTACCGCAAGGCATTTGATACAATATCACACGAGCTATTGTTGCACTTGCTCGAATGTCTTGCGGTACTAGCACCACTAGTGAGTTGCATAGAACAGCTGCTGCCACTCTGGAAGACTCGCTTCACCGTACAGGTTCACAGCTGGTCACGACCGAGCAGGTGGCATTTAGGAGAGGAGTTTTAAGGGTGACTCCCTGAGTCCTCTCCTCTTCTGCATCTCATTGCTACCGTTGTCTGTTGGGCTCCGCCAAACCCGGGGATACCAATGTGGACCACCCAGCGACCGTAGGCATAAGGTCACCCATCTATTCCGGAGAGCGCGAACTCCAAAACGCTCTTAGGGCGGTCGAAGAATAAACGCGGGCAATTGGTATGGAGTTCGGTTTGGACAAATGTGCAGTCATCCACCTCAAGAGAGGACGATGCGGGGAATTCCCTGAAGATGCGCAGCTCGCAGACGGAAGCATCCTAAGACATCTGGATGCCGGAGAGACCTATACATATCTGGGTGTGCAACAAAGGCACATCCAGGATGTAACACAAATAAAGGATTCTCTCCGCGGCAAGTACAGATACCACCTCCAAAAGATTTAGTCTTCCGAACTTTCGAGGAAGAACAAGGTGTCTGCAACTAATATGCTTGCCGTTCCGATTCTGCTCTACTCCTTCGGAGTAGTAAAGTGGACGGTAGATGAGCTGCGCCAAAACAGAGATACCCGCAAAATGGTGAATATTCACAGAAGTATTCATCCTAGATCGTCCTTTCCTCGTGTGTAGCTCCCACGTCAACGGGGGGGCCGAGGACTCTTGAGTCTGGAGTGTACGCATGGCAGAGTAGTATTGAGTATGGCATGTAACATCCTTAGGAGCTCAGATCCTATCTTGCGGTTTGTAAAACATCACGAAACTGTAGAAGTGGGAGCAAGATTGTTCGAGGCAGCAAAAAGAACAGCAGATGAACTCGGTCTCGCATTTGACATCAGGCAAGGATGCCGGCGAGGTGCTGATGTAGAATCAGTCACTGAACTTTAGCCAAATCGTCTGAAAGCCCGAATTAGAGCTGCCGAACAGGAAAATCTATTTCGCCAGCACGTCGATAAACCCCAGCATGGTGTCTTCTATAAGAACATAGAAACACTGGGTTTATCGACCAGGCTGACATTCGCCTTTCTAAGGTAAGCCGGGCTTAAGTCGGAGACCGAGGGGTTTATTATGGCCTGCCAAGATGATGTTATCAACATCTTGGTGTACCGTAGCTACGTGTGGCGTGTAGAAGTTCCTGATATCAACTGCAGGACCTGCCATCAGACGACGAAATCGCTCATGCACTTACTATCTGCATGCCACATATATGCGATTTCGGCCTACATCCACCGACATAACACGGCGTTACGAGTGCTATACTATCACCTAATGCATTCGTACGGGGTAGACCAGACACCAGTGCTGCCTTACGTCCCCGGTGATATTGAGTCCGTTGTCGAGAACGAGAAATGCCAGATTTACTGGAACTACTCGTTCCCGACTGTCAGGCTAATATAAGCCAACAAGCTTGACATAGTCCTCCTTGACCATCAACTCAAGGTGATGTATGTCAAAGAGTTCTCGGTACCTGCGGAGAAAAACATCATCTTGAAAGAGGAGGAGAAACTCACCAAATATCACGATTTCCGGTACGAGCTCCAAGTGATGTACCCAGGCTACTCGGTAAAAATGGTCGTCCTAATAATCGATGTACTCGGAGGGATAAAGCCTACACTGGTCTCGGAACTGAAGACCATACCGTCCTGCCAAAAATCAGCCGAGTGGCTGGCAGGTCAAGTGCAAAAGGCGATCATTCTGGGTCTGTCCGACTGCTTAGGGCACACGATTGCAGAATCTATAATCACTAACCCTGCGGGATGTGTGGAGTGGCTGTGGTTAATGTGCTGGCGCGACTCGGGTAAGGCGTCGGAGGCCACGTCGGGAAACGGAAGAAAAAAATTATAATAATAATAATAATTCTACAGTCACTAATCCTGCCGGATGTGGGGAGTGGCTGTCGTTAATGTGCTGGCGTGACTCCCGTGAGGCGTCGTAGGCTACGGGAGGGCTGTTCAGCGTCGGGCAACCGAAAAATAATAATAATAATAATAATAATAATAATAGTCGGAGGCCACGGGAGGACTGACCGGCATCGGGAAACCGAAAAAATGTTCATTATCGTTTTTAACACTACCACGAATAACTGTATTACCTATTACCTTTATTATTAACATACTGTATGATTCATAGTATAGTATCATTCATACTTTCTCGTTTCATTAAAGTATTAAAATAAAATAATAGTTACGATTTTTTTTTTTTTTTTGGTTTAAAAGCTTCCGTCAAAATGGGCTGATGTGAGAATGTGTCAACTTGTATTTTCCTCATAGTGAAGATTTTCATAAATATTTCATATTCTCCTTCTGATATGCTGAATCATCTAGAAATTTAATGTTTTACTGACTTTAGTTACTTAGTTATTTATTTACCTACTCGAACATACAATCAGCAGTATTTGCAAAAAATTAAATTTTGCGTCATAAATTTAAAAATAAGCCAAATTTTGAAATTTTGTAAAAGAAAAATATGTTTGGTAAGATATCAGCGGTTTCAGTTAGCTTACCAATAATAATTAGTTGCGTAGTGACAAAAAGATTTCGTGGATAAAAGGGTCTATGGTACAGAAAACACAAACACCCAGTATATCTTGCTGTGTAATTTCAAACTGAAATATTGCTCTCTTGGCATACTTAACATTTGTAGTAAATTTGAAGTTGATATTGTACTTTGTTCGGGAGTTAAGCAAGCAAAATTTCTAAAAAAATTTAAAGTTTAACACTCTGTATCTCATTTCCAGTACGTTTTAGGGTATTTTTTTATATGAGACACCCCTACTATTTTGAGGAGTTCCTTCGATTCATAAAGTTAGCCTGTTTAAAACGGAATCACTCTGTATATAAGCCCATATAATTCATTAAAAACTGAATTTTTGCAGAACTTAAAAATCATATTTCAGAAAATATGCTTCATAAATTTCAACGAAAAAGATTGAAATAGAAATGTAAAATTTGCATATACATTCAAGATGTAGGTACGCTATTATTTAGAGGGTTTAAAGAGCTCTTAAAATTTGCCCCGAAGTTCATACACTTCCGTATAAAGAAAGCTAAGGCTCTTGAGTAGAAAGCTAGGAAACTTAAAATATGCTTGCAGCATTTTGACTCTTGATGAGGCTAAAGCTCTGCATTCGTAAGGGCATTCACCCCAAAATATTAGGAAGAAAATTATTTCAAACAAAAGAATATATTTATTAAAACAGAGTATATTCAAGAATATTACTTAGTATAGGTATACACTTGCAGCATTTTCTATTAGATAATTTCTTAAGTACACTTGCCTAAATCAAATTATGAAAAAATTATAAGATTTAAATTTAAACAGGAATTATAAAACGAAAAATCTAGGAGGAAAATCCGACTATCGGGAAACGTCTTTCATTATAATTCAATAAATAAATTGCATTTAATAGTTTATTTTGCAAAAATTGAAAGAATATCATTTCAAGGTTGTTTAACATTTATTGCTGAATCCGATATATTCACGAATAAAATGTCTTTAACTAAACTTGGTATAATATGAGTGTATAACTCTGTGATATCTTTTAACTGCTTGTCTTATAATCATATATAAAACAGATATTACATGGAGATCGAAAATTTGATAGGAGACCGAGTATAATAAATAACCAGTTAATTAAAATGACCCTCCATTTTACAAACGTACTATACATATGAGAAAACTGTATCTCCGATGATTATAATAATTATAATATAATTAACCTATTTAATCTTGTTGATTTATTTAACATAATTAATCTGTTTTATAATAAATGAATTATATGAATTAAACGAATTAACGTATTAAGTGATTTAAGTGAATTAAATTAATTTAATTAATATACCTCAGGTAATACAGCACCTGTAAAAATCTAAATTAATTCAAACTGGCATATACAAATATTTGTGAGGTTAATGCTACGAATTGTTTCATAGATAGAAGATCGGGAGGCAGCGATAAATTCCAGAGACGACTTTTACATAGATATTATATTATAAACACCTAATAAAACATTTTCAAACAGATAGCCTATTTGCGCGTGTTCGTGTGCTCTGTGTTTTTAACATCAATATCCTAATAAATTATTCAAAACTTTCTTTTTTCGTTCAAAGGACTTGAAACTGCTGGACATGGTAATAGGCTGCCAAAGTCGACAGAGGGTGTGGGTGTGTTTTTTCATTTAAGTACTTTTTGGTTTTATCAGATAATGTTTTACATATTTAACATCTATTCGACCTTTTAAAGAATTTTTTTCATAACTTTTTTATTCTTCGTCCACCGGTACTGAGACTTTTGCACAGGATAGCAGGCTGCCAAAGTCGACATTGGGTGTCATTTCTTTTTTTCGATATCTATATCCCTTCACGAGTTATAAGGACGTTTTGATTTTGTCAGTTTATGTTTTACATATTTAACATCAATTCGATCTTTTTTAGAATTTTTTTTTTTTTTGTTTTCCATCTAATGGACCTAAAACTTTTGAACAGGATAGTAGGCTCCCAAATTCGACTACGGGGGCGGGAGTGTTTTTTATTTATTTTTTCGATATCTACATCCCTTCATGAGTTATAAGGACTTTTTGGTTTGTCAGTTTATGCTTTATATAATTAACACCTATTCGACCTTTTAAGAAATTTTTCGAAACTTTTTTTTTGTTTTTCTAATTTTTCGAGTATCAGTTTGCGGGTTGACAGATGTCAAATCTGAGCTGACTTTTTAAATGGTAAAGAAGTTGACATTTCTACACAAGGTATAACTATGGAGTCTCTGAAAAGTTCACATAATTTAAATACGCACCAATTACATCTGTCGACGTTAAACAGTCCTTATAATATAAATGGATTTTTAATGAGAGCCGTCGGAGATTTACCTCCGGAACATTTACAACAAATATTAGTAATACACTTTTACTCTTATGATCGCTAGTTAAAAATACATGTGTGTGTGTTAGTGTTACATTCACCAATCCTTTCAGCCCTCTTCGTATTAACTTTGAATGTAACCGAACTCGCCAAAATAACCACAAAGTAAGATAATTGTGTTATATATGCATGAACATATTTACGCTGTGACGTACTTCGCTGCTCTACCCAAGAGCAGAAGTGTCACTTTGACGCCCAACACTACGGCGGTGCACATGGTACGGATATCTCGGGCGCCAGTTTCTGTTTAGAGTGCAGAAACACCACTTTACTCTATCGGCGGGACGATAGAGGTCGGGCAACTACAGTGAAGAAACGGCTAAGCCAGGGGTCGGGAAAAAGGCAACTTACACACTACAGTGAATGAAACGACTCTCATTCAATATATTTACATTTATTCTACACACTAATTATTATTTGCACTATATACATCTTCATATTTACAACTTATTCTACAAGCGGTCTTATACTACAAGCGGTCTTATACTACAAACTTATACTAAAAACTTATACTACGACGGTATTAACTACGGGCGAGCGGGGGCAGTAAGCGGGCGGTCAAGCGGTGCGATACGGTAATCCGGTGACTCAAGCGGTGAAAAGGTAACCAGCAATAATTAATCGGTCATAAGCAGACGGCGGACGGATACCAGGAGGGGAAGCAAGCGCCAATATAAGCACACTAAGACTATCTATTTACCAAACCTTTATCAAACCTTGCTACCTACTTCCGGATCCTGGGCTGCTTCCTCTCTGGAGCGGTCGGGGTCGGCACGTCTGGTCGGTACGGGCGGCAGCAACGGACTGTTCTCGGATGCTCTGAAAAATCCTCAAGCTACTAAACTCTGCCAAAAAGCAGAAGTAGAATGGGACGCGGTAATCATGCGCGAAATATTGCAACTACGTCACCAATTTACTGAAAATTCGCAATTACCTTTGTATACCTATATACCTCTATACTCACAAGTTTACTTACTATCCAAGTCGGCGTGGTGCTTCGGGTGGCGGTCAGACGGAGACTAACTTGATTGTAAAAATCCTCATGCTACTAAACACTGCCAAACGCAGCAGTAGGATGAGATACGGTAGTCATGCGCGGTATATTACAGCTACGTCACCCGTTTATCGACTTAGAATAATTCCGCATAAAATTTAAATACCAATATATCCTTATACTCACGAGTTTACTTACTGTGCTGATCGGCATGGTTCCTCGGTTGGCGGTCGGACGGAAACTAACTTAACTGTTTTCAGTCTCGGCTCCTTCACGGCAGCGCGAGACACCATGCGCGCTCCGCGTTTCGCGATTCACGTACTGCCGGCATATGTGGAATGTTCATAAAAACATATCAATACTACCTATCTATAATTAACAATTAAACTGTTATTAATGACCAGCTGACAATACCACTTATTAAAACGCAGTATTACAATGGTTAAGATATTTTCCAAACAGACAAATAATACCTAGTTACCTAACTTAATTCTCTAAAATAAAATCACTTCGTTACAACGCGGTGACATCACTTAAAGACAACTCTGGATTTGACATCATTTATCGCTACCTCCCGATCTCTAAAGCTTCTCGTGGTCTGGCCGGTGGGGTAGTTGACTGGTGATCAGTAGTGGTTGAGATTTCCTAGATGGTAGGCACACACGTCGAGGTCTTTAAGCAAAATCAATTCCATCCTACCAGTATCATTCACGAGCTACTGCACCTTCGGCAAATATAGTTGATACAAGAGCTGTATCAGTTAACTATTAGCACCATCCACTCTAGTTACGACAATCTAGACTGCCCTTCAATTCTGTTTGGTAAGCGAAAAGCTGTAAGCAGCTTTGTTCATTACAGAACACTGTGTCCTTAAAATTACTTACTAACCTTGTGTATTATTTGAATATCACATATACGGGATGTTTAATTTTTTTGGGGAAGGACTTTAGGAGGTGACAGAGCATTAAAAATTAATGGTAATTTCCATGAAGAACAAATTTGATGTCCAGGACTACCTCATTGTTGACAGAAGTCCATACGTAGGCAAATAGAAACAAAAGTATAAAATGAACAATGAAATACATACCGCTTGATACAATGTAATATTCAGAATGACTGAAGTCCGTTATCGCATTAGCATACATGGCCACGTCACAACTAATATTCCTTTTGCATTCCTGGCTGTTACATTTGAGCGATTTGGTCTGTACATATGTTTGTACAAGGAAAATAAATGTTCCACATCTATTAAGGTTAATGGTGAAAATTCTAAATAGTTCACATGGGCAGGCACTGACAAACCGCGTAGACAATTTTCACGAGTTTTATGCACATTGGTATCTCAAGTTCCTGTGTAAAATATTTTTTAATTTATTGTTTATAGCCCGACTTTTGCTGTCTAATAGAGACACAGACTTTTGAACATATAAAATTCTTTGTATAACATTAACAACCTTATTACATGGAAAGTCAGTTGTTTCATCCATTGTCACCCACAAAAAATTATTTCGTATATATTCTCTATAATATTTCTCAAAACAATTTTAAAGACACTTGGTAGATATGTTTTACGCAATATATGGCTACAGAACACAGAACATGACGCACAAATCATAAAAAAAGTCCTCTTTTGTAGTTGTACCGGCAATATTTTGTCGACGGGTAGCAGAATTTAAATGTCTTTCACAATCACGGCGTGTATGAAATACATAACGTCGATTGCATGGAATACACAGAATACGTTAACCAATTGTTGTTAATCCTGGAGTGGGTTGGAACCTTTGATGTGAAGATAACACTGACGTAGTTTTCCATGACACACCAAAACACTATATACTGCACTCGACGCAAGTTTCGTCAACCAAGTTGGCATCATCTGGTGATGATTGAAACTGTTTTAATTATCTCCATATGATGTCAACTTGGTTGGCGAAACGCGCGTCGAGTGCAGTATATAGTGTTTTGGTGTTTCATGGAAAACTACGTCAGTGTCAACTGTCGTTAAGTTATCGTAGTTTTCAATCATTTTTTGTAGTTTATGCACAAACGGTAGTAACTGCGCCATTGCTAAGAACGTTTTGTGGGACAGCCAAACCAAACACCACTACCAGCCGCACGCTTTCATGTTGCTAAGATAATGAACTGGGGATACCACCGGATAAGCTGCCTATAAGGTTACATGGGAGAGTCCCGGTTACCCGTAGAGAGTCCTTGCACCTTTCATCTTCGATACTAATTATACTAGTTGCATATATTACAGGTATATAAATAAACCCACCACATGAATTTTCATGTGGTGTGTTTATTAATATTAATTTGTTTTATAAGTGCCGGCTCTGAATAATGGAAAACATTTCTGATCCCTGGTGATGATAACATTACAAGAGAGAAAATATTATTATTAAATCAAATTTAAATTAACATTCTACTGAATATGCAGAGATAATAATTATTAGGGATTTTTTTGCGTAAGAATTAAATAAAAAATATACCTAAAGCTTACAAAATACAAAATATTTTCGAAAATGAAAACAAATTCTTAAATCAGTTATTATATTTTATCATTCCTGAAATTAAAGAAATATTATTACTAATTTTTCTTGCATTACATTTTCTTCACTATCAAATAAAAAATAAATTTTTTGACGTATAGTGTGCATCTAAAGTAAAATGATTTATGCAAAGTGTGGGCAACAGATGTGCTTACATGTAACTGTTATGGTAGAAGTAACAGGTATATCGATATATGGAAAAATAAATCAATGATTATTACTTCCGATGTTTACAGTTTACAAAATATAGATATGTTACTGTGCAAAATGCAAACATTTCTTATAATTTATAAAAAAATTATATTCTATTGTGTTTCCTACCGAGAGTATTATGTCGTGACACTATTTCCTTTATTATTGAATTCCCCAATTTTAATAAAATGCAGTAACACTGAACTCGTTATTAATTATAACAATTTCATAACAATTCGCACTGAAATTAACTTGACAGGTATATTTTCTTCTCTTTTATTAGTTCCATCACAATATGTTATTCTACTTTCATTTAATAAACTGGATAAATAAGTTGAAATGGTTACGATTTTAATTAAATTTAAGTAGGCACCATGAGATACCGCAGAAGCTTAATTGAATCCCGGTTACGTTATGAGGCTGCTAAAAATAAATCATTTTAATGGGTCCGTAGGGAGCCGATTACAGAGGTTAGTATTACCCATACTAAACTAGTCCAGTGTATATTCGAGTTCGTTGTACACAAAATACAAATAAATACATTTATAATAACCTAACTGACCAGCTGAACGACCACACCCTTAAGTAATCCGAAATACGCTGCCCAAAATGAATCCGTACACAGTTATACACAGTTATTTCACAAGATTGCTATGAGCCATTTGTACTAGCCCGATTTTTAAATTAATTCATTTATTCTAATATTGTTTTACTAAGCATTAGCAATTATCAAATCTGTTTTCATAATTTCTACCTAGAAAATGCTTAAATTACTTATTGAACTTGGCGTGTCTAAGAACGCTTTCCTATTGGCGCGACGTCATCTGTTGGTATATCTCCGCGTGGTGAACGGTACGCTATGTAGTTTGTGCATTAATTAAGTACGGGTGATTGATTTCTAAAATTATGTGTCCTGAAGTGGGTTGAAACCTTTGATGTGAAGATAACACTGATGTAGTTTTCCACGAAACACCAAAACACCATATACTGCACTCGACGAACGTTTCGCCAACTCAGTTGGCATCATCTGTAGATAATTAAAACTAACCTTATGCTAACAATGTAACCTATTTATACCGAAACTATTGTCACGATTCGGCAAACCGTGACCCACTAACTAATAAAGCGGGTTATTTGGGATTCGTCCTCTGTCACTATTTATACTATTTTTACACTTTGCGATTTCCAAGCTTTCCAGCTGTCTAATATTTGTTACATACCTAATTAATCTTAAATTAGTAATACCTATTTTATCGTTGTTCTCAAATGCATGTTGAGCAACACTCTACCATATTTGAGATGGGCCACATGCTATTTGAATCTAGTTTGAAATGGTCTTCTAGTTTGTCCCACATACTGTTGATTACAGTCCTTACAGCTAATTTCGTAAATCCCCGACTTTTCGTTTGTTTCAGTTTTTAAAACTTTAAAAATTTTACCAATACCACGGGTGAATCGAAAATCGAATGAAATGGATACAAATTTCGGATTTTCTCTTTCAATTTAAAAGGTCGAGGAATTTCGAAGTCTCTTTAAATTTACATTTCCTAATTATTTTATCAATTAAACTTACAGAATATCCATTATTCGCAGCTATATCCTTAATCAATGCCGTTTGTTTTTCAAACCTCTTCTTATTGAAGAGGAAGCTTAATGGACGATGAACTAGGAAATTAAAACTCGCCATTTTGTGTTGAACACTATGGTGAGAGTCTTTCGGGATATATCTTTGAGTACTACTATCTTTTCTGTACATGTCAAATTCTAACTTATTTTCACTATTTCTAATTACTAATACATTTAAAAATGGTAGGTGTCCAGAGTTTTCAATTTCATATGAGAATTTAACTGACGCGAAACGACTGTTTAATTTAGAAACAAAGTTGTCAATATCAGCGACTTTTATTTCCTGAAGTACAACCAATACATATCTAAGGCAAATTCTGGGGAAATACTTGAATTCTTCTTTTGCTTTTGTCTGGAATATGTTCATGAAGAGAGTGGCAATGAATGGTGACATAGAGTTACATATTGCTGTATCTTTAATTTGTTTGAAGAAATTATCGTTAAATCGAAAGCAATATTGTTTCATGCAGAGTTTATTGAGTTGAAGATATTCTTTTACTACATCGTGACTGAGATTGTTTGATTCGAGTAGATCCTTAAGATAGTCCAAGGTCTGGGGTATCAAAACAGTTAGAATAGAATAGAATAGAATGAGTTTATTTGGCATAAGCTATTTACAATACCGACATAACTTGTACATAGTTATTCCTTATTTTATACTCATAACATCTGTATATAATTTAGTTAGATTTTTAATAAACAGTTTTAAATTACCACATGACTTTATTTCAGTGGGCAAAGCATTGTACATCCATCACTAAAAGTTGACTTTTTAAAAAAGATATTTCTGTATGGTTTATGTTGTAATTTTCAGCAGATCTCACTGAATAATTATGCAACTCAGATCTTTTAACTAAAAAGTGTTTAAGGTAGGTAAGTACTAAATTTTTGTAGATTTTATATATTAAAATTTTTGCTCACTGTTGATCTAAGATAATTTCTAAGTATTTAATTTCACTTACAATTTCAATTTTTGTATTATTGATGTGTAGAAACTTTTGACTATTTATATATTTTTGGCAATTATTTTTAGTTCCAAGGACCATACATTTAGTTTTTTCATTATTGAGTTTCACAAACAATGAACAAACGTCAAATGTGATTAAAATTTCACCTTGCAACTGAATATTTTTCACCATATTAATGAAATCACTGGAATTAATAATTAATCACACAGAAACTAGCTGGTGCTGTAGGTAAACTTTCAAACTCCTCTATTAACCACTTTGATAGGTGGTAAGTCGAAGATCCAATTGTTGAACAATATAGGACGCACCAAGGATCCAGTGGAATCGATACACATTTTGATTCCATTCGATCCTCGATTCACTCGTGGTATTGGTAAAATTTTTATAACAATTTTTAGGCAATCCAAAAGACGAAATTGAAAGAAACGAAGAACCAATTCCAAATAGCCCGCTTTATTGGTTAGCGAGTCACAGTTCACTGAATCATGACAATAGTATAGGTATAAATAAGGTTAGCATACGGTTAGTTTTAATCACCTCGAGATGATGCCAACTTGGTTGGCGAAACGCACGTCGAATGCAATATATGTTGTATTGGTGTTTTGTAGAAAACTACGTCTGTGTTGATATTTCTTTGGTTTTTATTTCTCTCTTTTATAATAATCGTCTTAATAGTCCTCTTATTTTCTACGTGAACAATAACAAGTCGATTATTCCAGTATCAATTATTACATGAAGAACGGCCCTTCTCATACTATTTCAAACTATTAAATACTGAAAGTTATCCTCCACTACATTTGAGGTTAATCTTCAACGATTTATTTTCTGATATCAAAAAAAAATCATTTTTATAGAGAAATTTGCATTGAAAATGTAGATTTTTGTAAGAATAACCGATGTGGATTTAATAGGACCTTTAAATATTGTTTACTGCGAGCTAAGTCTGATGTTTCCGATAAATGTTTTTTTTTATTTAACTGGATTGATTTAATAGACATAAATTTATATACCTATATAGTGCATGCCACCTAAAATCGAACCACCCTTACAAAACTATTGTTTTTGTCATAAAATTTTCCCTTCATTAGTAAAATTTGCTGTTGAGAATTAGAACTGCGGAAAATGTTTGTAAAGCAGTTGACTTACAATCAGCATAAATTTAAGGTCCCTGCTAACACCATGGTATATATATATATATATATATATATATATATATATATATATATATATATATATATATATATATATATATATATATATATATATATACATATATATATATATATATATATATATATATATATATATATATATATATATATATATATATATATATATATATATATATATATATATATATATATATATATATATATATATATATTTTAAAAATATATTTTTTTTTTTTATAGCTATGATATATAAAGATAATTTGCCTTAAATCAAGTAACTCCTTTTTACTTATTTTTATATGTACGTAGGCACACTAGGTACATGTAATTAAACTGGAAGACGCAGAATTATCAACTCTAAGGCGACCAATGGTCGGTAACAGAGTTGTTCTAAAGAAAACTTAACTTGAAGTTCAGTAAACTTATTGCAATTTATTAAATTTAGTGTTATTAATATTATTGTAAATACATGTTTACCTTTTATATTTTATATAAAGTATAAATTTTCCATAAGAATAGCTGTGTTGAAGGTTTTTTGGTAAGTTATTGAAAGTTTCAATACTTTTAGATATTGGATTATTTAAGCCGATTTGTGTTGTAACATTAGTTAATCTCATATTATGAGCTGTTCTGATATTGTAATGACAGGTTTGAATCCTTTCAGTTATCTGATAATTAGTTTTATGTTTGTTGTTTTTAATTATATAAATTAAATATTACTTTTAATATTTTATTTTGTAGACGTTGGATTCTTTCAAACAGAGTTTTATTACACGTTCCCCATAGCGTTATAAAGTATCCTAATGTTGACCTGAAATATGCGTTATATATATTATATTTTGTTTGTTTAATCAGTTGATCACGGCACCTGTATAGTGCTCCCACCATCGGAATTATTTTTTCTCTTATTTTGTCAAAGTGCGTGTTCCAATTTAATTCAGTATATAACCCCAAATATTTATGCTTTGTCACCTCTGTGATTTTGCATTTATTGATATGTATATTAGTGGGTATATTTCTTTATTTTTTTTTGACTAAATAACATAAATGTTGTTTTATTTATATTAAGCTTTAACTTATTTTTAAGTAACCACAATCTGTAACGACTGAAGTCTGAATTTACTATGGATTCTAACTCTGTGGTAGTTTGTCATGTATGTAAAATAATACAGTATCATCTGCGAATGAGTAATAACTTGCTTAGAGATTTGCACTTTTTAGACTTAACACATGCAGGGAATACAGCAAGAGCCTAAGAACAGAGCCTTGCGGTACTCCACTGTTACTTTGTAAAGGTTCACTTTTTATTTCTTCGACTTCTACAAACTGCAGATGATCTTTTAAGTAAGAAGATATTAGTTGATGCATGCGACCCAATTTGTTCTAATTTGTTTAATAGGATGGTGTGATTGACCACATCGAACGCCTTTTTTAAGTCGATACACTGCTAATACCATTTTTTTCTTATCCAAATGGATTATTATATAATTTACAAGATCTGTTGTACCTAGAGTATTACTGTTGCACAAAAATCCATACTGGTATTCATCTATGATGTTATTTTTGGTCAGAAATGACAAAATTTTTGCTTTAATTACTTTTTGAAAAAACTGAAATTAGTGAGATGGGTCGGTAGTTTTCTGGCAGCTCTTGTGGTCCTAATTTATACATAGGTATAACTTTCGAAATTTTTAACTCTTCAGGAAATTTACCACTGCGTAATATGTTATTTATAATATTTGTAATAATAGGAACAACAACATCTAGTATATCCAAAAGATCTCTAGCTCTTATATGATCTTGACCGGGCGCTGCGTTAATTTTGAGGTCTTTTATAATATTCTTTATTTCCTCAATTGTGACATTTTCAACATATATGCTATTGATACAAGACTGTTCTGTAAAGCTTATTTTGTTAGATTCATCGGTTTTTTCTAGACTGATCTCCTGAATAATGTTATCACCCACTGTAGTAAAATATTTGTTGAGAGTATTAGCTATAGGTTCAGGAGTGGTAATAACCGAGATTTTGGAAATTGCTTTATCATTATTGTTGTTTTTGTTAATAAGATTATTTACCACCCGCCACTGTTTTTTTATATCAGTTCCTGCTTTTTGTCATTCAGTTTGAAAATAATTGTTTTTTAGATTAAAAAAGACGTAGACAAAATGCGTAAAGCATTTTGTCTACGTCTTTTTTTAAGTTTGTTATATTTATTAAGTAAAATCAGGTTATTTGGATTTTGTTTTATTCTTATAAGCTTTGTCTTTTAGTTTAAGTTTAAAAAATCGTTAGTTACCCAATGGTTATTGTATTTAGTTTTTAATGTAAATGTCTTTGTTGCAGATTCTTTTGCCATATTTAAAATATTTGTTAGTTATATTAATAAGATAAATAAAAGAGGGGGCTAAAATTGAATTACTCTAATATCATCACATCACTAATAACCTCAGACTTAACTTTGATTGCTAAAACAGACAACTTACAATAATTATTACTTATAGAATACATTATTCAATCTAATACTTTTGAAAATAAAAATTTCACATAACAAAATTATTATTCGATCATATCAAAGAAAATACCAGCCCAGTTTTCTTTAATCAAATAGTACTGAAAAAGATGTGAATGTGTAGGACAGAAATGGACAAAATTGTTATTCTTTAGAATTTTGTTAACTGTATGTGCATAACTTTTTTTATTATCTTTATAAAAACACTTAACGAGCTGATCGTTCGCAGTATTTCAAGATGGACTTAAAAATATAAAAAATTAAGTTAATTAAAAAAAATTAATTTCCAAATCACTTGGGAGCACACCTTCATTATAAGATTGCTTGTAAGGTCAGTTAACGGCTCTACACAAACATTATACACAGATTTTATAACTTGGACATCAATTAAGAATCAAATTGTATTTAAAATTATTAGTTACAATAACAGTTATACATAATATACTGCACAATATAACTGTTATTATTAAAAAAAAATCGTATGTTTATGAGAATAAGAATTTCACTTCAACTGAAAAGCATGATACTCCCAAAAAAAATTTGTATTTTCGAGATCATTAAGGAATTTAAAAAAATTAGAGACCATTAGTTATGACGTCATGACGTATGCGACCTTTATTATTTAAGTAGTAAAAGATTTATTATATTTTTTCAGATTCAAATAATGTTTCTTACATATTACGTCAAGGACAAAAATAAACATGGCTAAACACTGGATGTATTTGACTAATTTTTCTTATACAGAGTGTTACTATTTTTAGATTAATGTTCATTTATTATTTTGGGAAACAAATCCAATTGCCCAAACAAAAATAATAAAAAAGGTACTCTTGTTAAAAGTCGATAGCGGCAGCCATTTCCAAGTTAATCGAAAATAAATATAGTTTAAAAAAACTAAAAAACACGCTTTTAAAGCACATCAAACTAAAAAGTGAAAAATAATTATTAATATAAACTGAAAACAATAATGAACGAAAAATACTAGTATTATTGTGAAAAAAGTGTGGGTTGCTTCATATACGAAAAATATTGTACAAAGCGCCCCACGCTTTTTTCACAATAATACTAGTATTTTTCGTTCATTATTGTTTTCAGTTTATATTAATAATTATTTTTCACTTTTTAGTTTGATGTGCTTTAAAAGCGTGTTTTTTAGTTTTTTAAACTATATTTATTTTTCACTTTTTAGTTTGGTGTGCTATGAAAGCGTGTTTTGTAGTTTTTTTAAACTATATTTATATTGCTTATTGATGCTGATATTATAACATATTACGATCCAACAGATATTTCTGAAAAAACAAATATTTTTTTATTTCAGCCATGGGATTTGAACTCACGCCCGAGGAGTCTGTCGTTTCGCGTCGACTGCCTTAGCCCGCTCGACCACCAACCTAACTGACAATCATGGAATGTACTTACATATTAAGCCTTTGCTCTCACGCAGAGGATACGTGAGGAAAGGACTGGCGATCCTGATCAGGATAATGATATAAACTTATCAAACTATTGTATTGTTACCGGTTCTTCGTAAGTGTACAAAGTTTCAATTAAATCTGTCCGTTTAAAGTGGGTCAAAATCGAGTCCAAAGAGTCGGTTACAAACAAACAAACAAACAAGCAAACAAGCAAGCAAGCAAGCAAACATACAGGTGAAGCTAATAAAAGCGTATTAAAAAATATTGAGCTGCGAAAATATCATTGGTTATATAGTTCCTCTTACCTGTCGTTGAATTTTTAAGACAAATACAACATTTTAAAAAAACTGTAAAAATGCTAAGAGTTTACCAAAAAACTATGAAATGGGGAAAATTTTGAAAAATTATTAACAATACAGGTACCAGGAAGGTACAAATAATTAAGAATTATTATTAACAATTATTGAAAATGACCACTTTCTGCCATGATGTATTATGCTTCAAATCGTCTTCCATTAGTTAATACACACACTCAATTATTTAGTTTCTAAGATCATTAATATAATTTTATTGTATTAAGATTAGTTTAAGTCTATTAATTAGCATCTCTAAGGTGTTTTCAAAATGAGTAATCAAAATTTAGGAGCATGTAAAGTAAGTAAAATGGTGACGAAAACTTTAATTAAGAAGTTTTTTTCTAAATATTTCTTAAAGACGCTACAGCCCTTTTATGGTGGTCCCCTGAAAAGGGTTTTTATTAAATATCTCCTAAACCGTTTAAGATCAAATAAAGAAATTTTTTACAGCCACTAACCTTTTTATGCTTAATCACAAAAACTATTACATTTGTGGCTTAGCAATATGGAATCACAATTACCAGAAAATTTTGTTCAGGGCTGTGTCAAAGTGAAGGGGCGTGGGGTAAATATGACTCCAACTTTACTGCATGTAATTTTTTTTTAGGTTTTGAGATAACAGTACTTTTGTTGAACCTCGATAAGACGCACCATTTTTAGGTTAAATCGATTTGGAAACTTTATTACATACTGCAAAATGCATTGTAAATGAGAGATTTATTTTTAGGTTTTATCTTGTCAAAAATGTTTAGGGTAATTTAGAAATTGTGCTTTTTTTTGCATATTCACAACAAGTTTTGAATATCTTAGTCCGATATGGTTTTACCATAAAAAAATTTTTGACGAGATAAAATGTAAAAGTCTCTCCACTACAATGCATTTTAGGGAGTCTGTAATAAAGTTTTTAAATTGATTTTACTAAATTATAAAAGATATTAAGCAGAAATCCCGTCTATGGAATCTATATAAGGATAATAATGAGGAGCACTACCTGAACCAATTCAAAGCTCTGCGTTCCAAGATAAAAACAGACGTTGAACATGCTCACAAAAGATACATTCAATACACAGAAACAAACATTAAAACTAACCCGAGCAACTTCTGGTTATTTCTTAACACTATGAGAAATGCAACCAGTATACCGAACTCGATGCGCTTTAACAATAAATCATTAAACGACACTCAGAGCATTATCGATGCATTTGCTCAATACTTCCAATCGTCCTTTATCACATCATCCACGTACAACTTAATGGAACAGGAAACCACAGGCAATGTTCCCCAACTTAATATTCCAACCATTACCGAAAATGATGTTTTAAAAGCACTAAAAAAATTCAAAAATAAACTCACAATGGGTCCCGATGGTATACCAGCGTTCTTATTAAGAGACTGTGCCTCTATCTTTGCTTTACCACTCTCTATCATTTTTAATTTAGCACTGCGAACCACTACATTTCTCCAATTATGGACTCAATCAACAATCTGTCCTGTTTTCAAAAAAGATGATAAGACCGATATTGAAAACTACAGACCTATAGTTATCCTGTATAATTTTGGCAAACTTTTTGAAATTGTCTTATACGATATAATCTCCTTTCATGCTAAATCTCAAATCTCTTATGGTCAACACGGGTTTTTGGCAGGTAGATCTACAATTACCAACTTGGTATGTGTTACACATGCCATCGCAAATTAACTGGATCATGGTGGTCAAACAGACATAATTTATACAGACTTGTCTAAAGCATTTGACAGATTAGACCATGGGCTCCTATTGCAGAAGTTGTCAGCTTTTGGTCTAAGTCTTGACTTTCTAAGCTTCTTTGAGTCATATCTGGGCAACAGAACATTAAACGTGAAGTATCATGGGTTTTCATCCATTGAAGTATTAGCGACGTCAGGAGTTCCGCAGGGCTCTGTTTTGGGCCCACTATTATTTATAATCTTCATCAACGATATCTGCCAAGATATACAAAGTAATGTCCTCCTATATGCTGATGATCTTAAATTGTTTGCATCTATTAATTCCGAAGAAGACTGCCATCGATTACAGCATGACCTCTCAAAAATAAATTCATGGTGTGAAAATAATATATTACCTTTAAATATATCAAAATGTAACGCGATGGCTTTTACGAGGAGAAATAACTCGATAAAATTTTCCTACAAAATAGGCAATGAAATAGTTACGAGATGCACTCAATTCAAGGATCTCGGAGTCATCTTTGACTCTAAACTAACCTTTACTGCCCACATAGATCACATAACTGCTAATGCCTACAGAAATCTAGGCTTTATCATGCGAAATTCAAGGCATTTTAAAGATATTTCCACACTTTCTCTCCTGTTCAATGCTTTCGTACGGCCAAAACTGGAATACGGTGGTATTGTCTGGAACCCACATTACAATATTCATATCCTTAATTTGGAACGGGTTCAGAGAAGGCACGTTAAACATCTTTCATTCAAAGCGGACGGAATTTATCCTTCCAGAGGCACGCCACAATCTGACTTACTAGCCAAATTTAATCTAAATGACTTAGCAACACGTAGGAACTACTTTTCTGTGTTGTTCCTACACAAACTATTAACAAGTCAGACTGACTGCCCGGATATTCTTAGTTCCATACATTTCAAAGTTCCATATTTTCAAACTCGCTCACACGACATCTTCTACTTAGCTACAACAAGAACAAATGTACTAAAATCGTCGCCTATTCACAATATGTGTTCAAATGACCTAAGCTATCAGTCGAACCTTGATATTTTTAATTGTAGTGTTAATAGTATAAAGCAATGTATTTTGAATCGCTCTTAAGTATACCTCTAGCTCATACCATACCACTGTTTAATCTATCTTCTCATAAAATATTGCATTCTCTTTTTTAGTTTAATAGTAATTACTTATCTGTAAAACATTTAGTATTA
Organism: Rhamnusium bicolor; assembly: GCA_029963845.1. Classification (NCBI taxonomy): domain Eukaryota; kingdom Metazoa; phylum Arthropoda; class Insecta; order Coleoptera; family Cerambycidae; genus Rhamnusium; species Rhamnusium bicolor. The sequence goes on along the minus strand of JANEYF010005084.1, from coordinate 20,253 downwards.
AGTCTTTTACTCTGTACTGTGCACATATTTCTTTGTATATTTCCTGCCCTGTAATTGGATGCATATCTGTCTGGGCAGCTGTATTCATAAAATAAAATAAAATAAAATAAAAATAAAATAAAAGCAGGTGTGTTCTATCGAAATTCAACAGGAGTACATTTTCTCGTAAAAAAACTCTGAAATTTTATAATATTATGTCAAGACTAAAGCGAATGACACAAAAAAAGTTGGGGCAATATTTACCCCACCCTCAGTTTAACACACCGCTGATTAAAATTTTCATATAATTATGATTCTACATTATTAAACGTAAAAGGGTTACTGGCTGTACAAAATTTCATTATTTGATATTTAATAAAAACCATTCTCGGGGGTCCTCCGTTAAGGGGCTGTAGCTCAGTTATGAACACTTTATTAAGGTTCTCATCACTATTTGACTTGTTCTACATGCTCCTAAGTTATGAATATTCATTTCGAAAACACCTTGTATATTGGCATCCTTATAATGCGGGGTTAAGTGTAAAGGCGTGTTTACACTGATATAATAAATGGGTTAGTTACTTGCAACTACTAACTCATAATTCAAACTAGATTCCAAGAATATATCGCTCATCTCAAATATGGTAGAACAGATAAGTTACTACTTATCTGCTCTGCCTAACATGTGTTTGAGAAATTACAAAGTGTAAAAATAGTATGAATAGTGACAGAGGGCTAATCCCACGTAGTTCGCTCTATTGGTTAGTGGTGAACCGTAACAATAGTCTAGGTATAAATAGGATATATTACTAGCCTACATCTACAGATGTTGCCAACTTGGTTGGCGAAACGCGCGCCGAGTGCAGTTTTTTGGAGAGCTACGTCAATGATACTATAGGTGACTTTCCGAGATGATAAAATATTTAAAAAAATCTGACATATTATGCATTTCTAGAAAAAAATAATAAAATAATTATTAGGTATTACAAAATCATTCCTTCAAACGTAACATGATTTTTTTTTCCTTACGGGTTGCGGTTTTGACTACCCGCTGTACTGAAGCTTAAACTTATTGTACCCCATAGTCTCATTACTCCATAAGACCCGTTCTATTCCAAAAGGCGAGTATACAGTTTATGGGAGCTCTGGCTATCTCTTTCGGGATTAAAAGTGATCCCTCGAATGTGTTAGTCTCATTGCCGTTAGGGCTGGGCATTCGCATAAGACGTGGTGGGGAGTTTCTTCCTCTTCACCACACATCCTACAATCTGGATTGTCTTTCACCCTTATATTGGTTAGGTTTGTTTAGTGTGCAGTGTCCTGTTAATATTCCCACTGCACACCTCAGCTGTTTTCTGCTCAGCTTTAGCATTTCGTTGGTCCTTGCTCTAGATATTTCTCCGATGAACAAGCGTGACTGCCTCATTCCCGGTATCTCTATCCAGTGCGAGTAGTGTTTCTGTCTTAATAGTTTCTTTACCGATCCTTTCGCGGTGCTATAAGATACCCCGCAAGTCGATTCGGGAACTGTTAGAATTGATTTAGCGCCTTTTCTGGTTAGCATGTCTTTTATTTCTCGTATTTCCCTGGTGTCCTCGTGTCCACTCCAGTTGTACACTGTTGTGTTCTGTAAGTTTCTCCAGGGACTCCAGGCAGTCTTTTACTGTTTTAGATCGTATTTCTACTGCTTCCAGAGCTCTGAGGGCTGCTTGGCTGTCAGTGATGATGCGTATTCTCTTATTTTTGTATGCTCTCCGTATCATTTCTTGTGCACAGACGTCTATTGCTGTGATTTCGGCTTGCAACACTGTTGCGATACTTCCAAAGTTCAGGCTGATGTCTGTCCCTGGTTGTTCTCCCGCAACTCCTGCTCCGGTACTGCTTGACGTTTTTGATCCGTCAGTATACCAGATGGTGTCATTTGGTTGTCTCTGCATCCTGCCTCCTTCTCCATCCCTTTCAGGTATTTTTACCCTGAAAGTTTTTGTGAAGTTGTAGGTTGTGCTGATTCTGCATATCGAGTAGCCGATTTTTTCCTACATGTTGGAATACTTCAGTATGGTATCCTCTCCTTGGGATGGTTCCAGACCCAGTTGTTTTCAGCCTGTATGCTGCCATTAGTGCCTCATTCTCCACCACTAGGTGTAGTGGAGGTAGGCCTAGCAGTATTTCCAAGGCTGCGGTCGGCGTTGTTGACATTTCTCCCGTGATCCCTAGACATACAAGTCTAGTCTAGTTTTCTCATCGCCTCTCCTTTTCCGGCCTTGTGCCACCAAATCAGGGAGGCGTAGGTTATTATTGGTACGACGACCTTTTGGTACAACCAGTGCACCATTTTTGGTTGAAGTCCCCAGCTCTTGCCCACCATGCTTCTGCAGGTCCATAAGGCCTGTGTGGTTTTGATGGTCACTTTGTCTATGTGAGCTTTGAAGTTCAGCTTGGTATCTAAGGTTAGTCCCAAATATTTGACTTCATTGCTCACCTGTAATTCTTTTCCTCGAAGATATAGTTTCCTCAGGTTTTGGAGTTTTCTTTTCCTTGTGAAAGTCACCACCGTGGTCTTTCCTGGATTAACAGAAAGCCATTCCTGTGTGCACCATCGATCTACCGTGTTGAGAGCTCTTTGCATCATTTCTGATTCAACGCTCTCAAATTTTCCCACTGCTAGGATTGTGACGTTGTCTGCATATCCTTGCGCATATATTCCTCGCTATTCCAGCTGTGCAAAGAGCTCATCCATAACCAGGCACCACAGGAGGGATGATAGAACCCCTCCCTGCGGGCAACCTCTGGTTGCAGACACCTCCTCCGACATGTTTCCCAGCGTGGATTGGATTTTTCTTGTTCTGATTGCTGAGTCGATCCATCTTGTTATTGAAAGATCGACTCCGCGCCTCTTCACTGCCTCACTTATTGAGTTGAATGAGGTATTGTCAAGTGCTCCCTTTATATCTAAGAAGGCTCCTAGGGCAGTTCCTTTGCTGTCTAGTGCCTTTTCTATTCTGCGAGTAAGCACGTGTATCGCTAGCTCACACGATTTCCCTGCTTGGTAGGCATATTGGTTTCGATGTAAGGGTTTTTGTCCCATCACATCGTCCCTTATATGTCTATCAACCAGTTTTTCCAAGGTTTTGAGGAGAAATGATGTAAGGCTGATTGGACGGAAGGATTTCGCCTGGGCATAGGAACGCAACATGATAATAATACACAAAGACAAAAAAAGTTCATTACCATTATCCAAAATACATGGATCTAGCAATTCTTCGACGCTGTATTCGAATCCACAGTTAAAAAAAATTATCGTGTTAGTTTTTCTTTTTGGCCAAAAACATCCCTTGAAATGGGGTAAAACTATAGTAATAATGTAATGACCAAAATATCTAGTGTATTTTTTGACTCTGAAAAAAAAATATTTATCGTGTCAGTTTTTTTTGCCAAAAACATCCCTTCAAATGGAGTAAAACTATAGTAATAATGTAATGACTCTTAATGAAGTGTGAGAAATGGTAGATATTTTATAGTCTAGTGAAGAGAATATGCATTTAAACCATAACAAGTTATTTCTGTTAATTAAACCAAAATCCACCTTTATGAGCGTGAAAACTACCCCTGAAACTCAAATAACGAACGTGAGTTTAAATAACATGTACAAAGGACAAATTCTTGTAGCTCTTAGGAAAAAATATCTGAATCTGGTGTGACAACCAGATGTTACTCTTAAAGGGTTGAGACTCAACCTTATAGGGTGTAAAGACCAGCCCCATCTACGGATGTATCTCATAAGTTTCAATAACGACGAAAAAAGTTCAGGCTTTTGTAGTTTTAGGCAGGGTGATCAAATATGGAGTGGATTCGCTTGAACTACCGATATATGATTATAAATTACCCTTAGAGGGTGGTATAAACTACCCCTAAGCTCTAATGATGTACATGGATGTTACTGAAATTCGGAAGGGATCAAGTACTTTATCTCATTGTGCCAAACATTCAAGACAACTAGATTATCTTCCTAATAAGGTCGAAAATCATCCCTAGGTGGGGAGAACTAGCATCTGAGAAAAAACATACAGGCTTTCGTAGTCTCAGGCAGCTTGGACAAATACATAGTTAATTCATTCCAACCGCGGGCACACAAGACTAAATTCTACTATTAGAGGGTCGTAAAAACTACCCCTATGCTCAAATGATTGTGCTATTTGAATTTAGAAAAAAACATATTTTTAAAGTTCATTGTGCCAAATATACCTCTGACACGACGCGACAACCAGTCAATTCTGTTAATGACGTTAAAACTCACGTGCGTTATTTGAGTTTCAGGGGTAGTTTTCACTCCCCATAATGGTGGATTTTGGTTTAATAGAAATGGCTTGCTATGGTTTGAATGTATATTATCTTATCTAGACTATAAAATATCTACCATTTCTTACACTTCATTAAGAGTCATTACATTATTACTATAGTTTTATTCCATTTCAAGGGATGTTTTCGGTAAAAGAAAACTGACAAGATAAATCTTTTTTCTAACCACGGATTTGAATTCAGCGTCGAAAAATACACTAGATCCATGTATTTTGGTCATTACATTATTACTATAGTTTTACCCCATTTCAAGGGATATTTTTGGTTAAAAAAAACTGACATGATAAATCTTTTTTTAAACTATGGATTCGAATTCAGTGTCGAAAAATACACTAAATCCATGTATTTTAATTCGTGGTAATGAACTTTTTTTCTGTGTGGCTGTGAAATACCTATAGATTTCTATATTTTGTACTGGCATTCATATCTGAATGTGCTAGTATAAAAGTTTCAGGCATATAATGAATCAAAGACAATACTTTCAGTACATTTGTAGGTTAGGTTAGATGTCATGAATGTCTTTATGATTTCCGAAGTTACACTAATTAATCTAGATATTTTGATTTATCTAATTTAAATATTTTTATAAATAATTTTATACACTGAAGAGTTCAGAAGAATGAAATTAGATGTATATAACGGACTAGGGGTTTAAATTTTTTGTACTATAACTGAAAAAATCATTTTTTGAGTGTGACTTTTTGGTGAGTCAATATTTTTTCTCAATATTTTTTTTGCTTCTAATACTGAGGACACTGTTATTTAATTCAAGGTAGTCCTTGCTCCTAGAGTGAGTAGTTATTTTAATAGTTTCTGTGATAAAATATGTTGGAAGTGTTGTTTTTGATTCATTATATGCCTAAAACATTTATAATAGTAAATTCAGATAAGAATGTCAGTATAAAATATAAAAATCTATAGATATTTATTATTATTACCATGTTAGGTTTGAAAGAATGCTTTTGTAATACCCAATAATTATTTCATTATTTTTTTCTAGAAATGACACAATATGTTATTTTTTTTTAGGAAATGTAGTTAGATCAATTGATAGAATTAGAAACATGTTTTTGTCATGAGTGTGAGGTTCTTATGTAAAGAAAATTACTTAATTAATTTGCCAAACAATTTACTTTTGTCTAGAAAGACGCCAATAACATTTCCTTCAGATGAAAGATTGTGCACGCTACCACAACTGATGCGATATTGTACTCTGGTCTAGGGAGTGAGGTCACATACTCGCTAGATTCAACCTTGAAATTGTTGCCGTTATCGATGTCGTCAGAGAGATGATTAAGTATCTCCGTTTTTTCAATGTACAATCCCCTCCTATACAGCTTCTGCTTTAGGATTTGTGGGGGTTGTTTAATTTATGTTGTTTGTTTTATGTTGTTTTATATACATATATACTTTTTTTTTTTAATTATCATCAACTGAAAAAGTTTAAGAGCGATGTGCAGTCTTATGTCGTACACCTGGTGAAAATATCTTATTAAGAGTAGGTACATCTTGTTGTACCTCAGGCATCGCTAGTACAATAAAATACAATTAAAAAAATTAATTTTGCGATGGCCTGTGCACCGCTGATTTCAGAGTTTTGTTTTTTTGAAAAAAAAAAATAGAATTAGTACTATAATGACAAAGGATAAATACAGATTTGTAACATTTCTTCGTTTCTTCTTTCATATTATTATTTTGGATAAAAAAAAATGACAAAAATGGTATAAATTTGTTAATTTAGCAATCTGACTTATTCGTTTATTTTTCACAAATATGCTAGAAACCTGAATTTATTGTTTGTCTTCATACAGTATTTCAATTTTTCCAAAGAATGTAATAACAGTAACTTTATCAATAGCAGGTGACGCACGCTTCACGGGCGGTCCCAAATGTTTTGGTGATTTCACACATTCGTCTACAGGTTAGGAACTATTTGAATGCTTACCATTGGGATCTGAAAATTGGTAAGAAAGATACAAAGTTGGTTAAATCAGAAAAAGTTGGACAAGTTAGTCCTTATTAGGACTATGTAAAGAAGTTTAGGATATTCGATACTGTCCCGGAAACATGGTGGCGAAATTGAAAGTTAACACTTTTTAATATTCGTATAACATTTTCTGTAGGTACTAAAAGTAGAAATTTGAAATTTGGTATACACTGATAAGTAGCTAAGAGATTTCAGTTTCGAACTTTTCTAGGCTTACTAATTGTGGTATCTTCCCTATTTATTTTTAAAAATAATGGTTGGTTAAATTTGTTATTTCTCATCTATCTGATGATGTAAAAATCCATCATGGCCCATTAAAAAACAAAAGTTACCGCTAAAATAGTAGGCTTAGAGGCAGAGTTCCCAATGGTGAAAATTAAATAGCTATCTCCCTGTATATAATAGGTAAGCACAATCAGTTTTAAACGTTTTTAAAATTTTGGTCAGCAAAATTTATTTAGTGTTTCATGTATTTGATATGTAATTTATAATTAAATTTTATCGCAATATTAATACGTCAGTTCGACAATTGAAAATCCGAAGGTAATACTCTAGAAATTGTTTATATTGAATTAGATACTACTAAAATTAAATTAAACAACACAGATAATCAACTTTCTGTATCCCTAAAGATGCCTTGTGAGGGAGGGAACTACATCACAATGGAGTCACATTCAAGGTTTGAGTACTGGAATAATGATATAAACCTGTGCGTCCCAGGAATTTTTAGGACTTCAATTTTTATGAAATTTTAAAAAAAGTTAAAAAAACGTTGGTATTTATTTAAAAAAAATATAATCTAAAAAATACTTTACATTAAAAAAACTTCCTAATATTAGAATTCATTTATTTTCCCAAAAAAATCTATATAATTGAATAGTTAATAAAAGAGTAACAGAATAAAATTAAGGATAATAATAGTGTAACCAGGGGAATAAAATAATTTACCACTTATTCAATTTAATTAGCTATTTTATTTAATTATTACACGATGAAACCATTGTTCTGAATACATTCGAACTGAACTAACTCTATTTTATTTCAAAACTATTTCAGCATAATTCCTCATAACATAAATGTTCTATGTTTTCATAACATTCATAACACATATCAAATCGACATCATCCATCGCCTTCTTAGTCATATGCTTGGTCAGCGAAAAGCATTGACGTTCACACTCGGCTCTCCTGACTGGATGATTGTCAATTTCAGCGAATCTGAAAACAACACGTGGCATTAAACACTGCTTGATATTATGATCATAGGCACAGGGAAAGTTTGCATTTTCCCGACGGCCAGCCGAAAAGCTCAGGGATATTTTCTACCCCGACGCGACGGCAAAAACAAACTCAGGTAAATCTTTATCCCGACGGCATTTGACAAGCTCAGGAAAATCTCTTTCCCGACGGCAAAAACAAGCCTAGAGAAACCTTTGTTCCGACAGCATTGACAAGCCCAAGGAAATCTCTTTCCCCACGGCAGAAACAAGCCCAGGGACACCTTTGTCCCGACATAATTTGACAAGCCCAGGGAAATCTTTGTCCCGACAGCATTTGAAAAGCCCAGGGAAAACTCTGTCCAGAGAGTCTGCCAATCAGGTCCTCAATTATAGGTAAAGGTTAGTTTTCCTTTATGGTCTCCTTATTTACCAGTCTATATTCGACACATAACCTGGCTTTGCCATTTTTCTCTTTCACCAGTATAACAGAGGTTGCATATAGTGACTTGATCGCTCCATTGCTTAAAAGTTCGTGGACAAAGTCGCGCAACCTACATTTTTCAGCCTCAGACAACCGGTATGGTCGTTGCACTATGGGTGTCTGAGATTTCAATTTTATTTTCATTTATGTGCCAACGATAGCTCCCAGTTTTGTTGGATCATTTAGAAAACAACTTGAAAATTTTTGTATAACTTCTAGTATACGCGACTGAGTTTCTTTGCATTCAATGCCAATTTTTATAACTTGGGTATTTGTGATTTCTATCGCGTTCACTTCCAAACTACAAGTAAATAGTAATTCGGAGCCTACGTGCTGATAATTTATATGGGGGTCTTTGGTGAAGTTTTGCTTTGCTACTATGTCCACATCAGGTATGCATTTCCTTATAACTAAGAAATTTATGGACAGCTCCACACCTGATGGTGTGGAGCTGTCCATAGGAAATAATATGTAATGTCAACATAGATATGTTGACACTACATATTATTTCCTAGATACAGATATTTCAGAACCTCCGAAGACTGTAAGTATGACGTCATTTGAAAGCGTAGTAAAATCTAACTTCAGTTTTTTAGTAAGTTGTAAAATCTGTTTTTGTCACCATTCCTTGATATCAAAAAGGCTCGCTTATTATCTTATGATTCAGTACTGTTACCTTGGTTTTGTGCCCTATCATCGTTTTCCCTATTTTTCTTAAAACAATTTCCAATAGTGGGTCCCTTTCAGCGATAGTAATTACAGTACGAGTGTTTACCACCTTGACTGAAATATTAAGAACTAAATTTTTTATGTCGCGGTTGCTTACATAAAAAGCATAAAATGATATTCTTCTTCCATGGTCGATGCATATCGCTGTTTTATCTAGGTCGATTCTTAGAAAAAGTCACATTAGTTGCCTGATTTTTATCTATTTTGGTGTCTGCAGCAGCCACCACTGAAATCATTGGTTCAAAGGCCTTTAAATAGGTGACTCATTTGGATGCTTCATCGATATTAGCTATCTTAATTGCAAACTTAATGGCATGATTGTTTAGCACTCAGGCATCCAAGCCCTGGGCTGCTTCATCACGAATAAATTTCCTATAAGTTTTACATAAAACTAAATTATTCCCAAGCATTTATATCATTAAATTCCAAATTAATTATTACATAAAAAGGTTAAACCATTTTCTTATAATTTTGGCAGAAACCGTATGCATTCAAACTATAGAGTCTAAATTATTCAGCTAGGTAAAAGAACACATAGTATTCATTTCATATTTTAAAATATTGACAAAACTGTACAAAATCTTAAAGCATTCTCCAGCCGAGAAGAGATAACATAAACAAACCGACGTAAACACGTAGGGTTGTAAGAGTTTTTACTAAGAATAGGGTCAAAGGCGAATAAACATAGAGTCATTATATCACTTCTCACCTAAAGTATCGAGTTTAATTTCATGGGTAAAGCAAAGTTTAGCGTTTGGCTATCTCCGTCTAGCTTACAGGCTTGGACAACCAACTCACTCACGGAAAATCATATAAATGCACGAGGCAGCCTACGATCGTGGTCAGATCTCTGACAGCGCCAAGCGATACGCTTTGGTTCTAACGAATCGGGTACGAAGAGATTGTCCAGTTCTACGTGGCAGAGTCGTGCCACATATCTGACCACCCCAAGCGTTAAGCTTTGGTTCTGAAGACTCGGGTACGAAGAGCTTGTACGACTCTCTGTAATCTAAGTGTGCTCCAGGTCGACTCTGACAGCCCCAAGCTTACGCTTTTGTTCTACGGGGTCGGGAAATAAGAGAGTGGCCCTGTCTTGCAGTTATAACTAGCATTGGGAGCCGCGCTGCATTAGCGTGCACTAGCCACCGACGCCGCCGTCGACATGGAGGCGAGTAACTCAGGCGTTACTCAAGAATCCGGGGGGAGTGGCCCGCGGAACTCTCCGTGTATACCAGAATTGATAAGGACGGCATTTAAATAATTATTATACTGCGTTGCCATTTTCTACGTACTCGAGCTCACTAAAAGTCATGAAATTAATTCAATTTCTTTGTTCCGAGTGAAATGGCAATGCTAATCAAAGTACGACTCTATATGCTTGGGTTTCGCGGGTTTTAACAATATCTGACCGGTGGTACCACATGATTTACAGATAGGGCTTTCCTGTTATAATGCACTGTTCATTACATGTTTACTAATAATTAGTACAGTCAATATTAATTCCGATTGGTGCAGTAATAGTAGTTGGAACTTTCCTTCATTTTTCAAGTTAGGTCAAAATAAGTTAATATACAGATTAATTAGTGTCCAGTTGAATCTACAATATCTGTAACTTTATCAAATTGCACTACCCGTATGGGGATCAGAGTGTCACTGTCGCATGGGGCGGTGAGACGCCGACAACAAAAACATGCGGTTATCTGATCACGGACCTTGTCTCTCGACAGGGATCCGATGCCAGCTGACCAGTGTATACCGATTAATGATTTATGGCTATTGCTCCCATAAGCGTGCCACAATACAAGCGGCGTCTGCCAAATTAACAAATCTACGGGGTAGTTCGTTTCATGTTGGTTTAAACCTTGACTGGTGGCATGCATTCGACACACCCAAAACAATACAGGCAGTTGCTCGTCATATGTCGGAGTTTCGCATATGCATCGAATCTTCGTTGGTCAGCGTCAGTTGTATTTGTGGTACTGTTTTATGGTAGCACCAGCCCGCGAATTAAATAACAAGGCATGGTTGTCGGTCTCTGCCCGGCTCATGTGACAGGGGACACTCTGTGCCACATACAAGGGAAGTTTTTCTTGCACCCATATGTAGAGTTCTACATATGTCATTTAAACTTCGAAACGGATGTTTCCGCGCATGTAACCAGGTTTGGTTACATTGTAGGTTCAACTAGCTAAATATCAATGTATTTCTTGTGGACCGTTGTCCACCGTACATGTAACAAGGTTTTGTTCATGTCGAGTTCTGTAATATATTTCTTATAGACAGTTGTCTCAGTATAGAAATAAAAGGTGTGAAAATGTCATTTGAGTTTCCTTGACTTATTTCTACTTTCAGGTACAAAAGTGAATTCTAAGCACAGTAGTAATAATAAACATAAAGTCAAATCTTATATTGAGTACCCTTTTAAAACAGATATCAGTGCAGTGCAGGTTAAGGGTAATAATAATTGCTAAAAGTGTACAAATTAAATTAAAGCAAATTAAATATTATAAATGAAACAAAGTAATACCAAACTTTATAAACGTACCTGTGAGGTTACAATAACAACAAATTTGGGGTCCTACCACTAAAATTAGACGATCACGAAAAAGGCCAATTAATTAATTAAGTATTACCTGTAACCTCACGACAGGTGACACTTAGAAAAAGGTGAAAAAAATAAATAAACACCTCGAGGGGGGGATGGGGATATCACACTGGTGCCGTGACCAGGATAAAATTAAATATTAAATGATACGAGGGGAGGTTGGGCCGTCACAGCACACCTACAATAAGATTTACTTCATCCGAACCACTTAGATTTAATTTCATCTTTTTAATTAAAGAAAACTTCTCGAAATAGTGTTCAAAACGACTTTGGTCTGATTTGGGACATAGGGTAAACATTTCTGATATTAAGGAATGTAAGTCTCTAGTAAACAATATTTTCCATTCTAACCATTTTTTTGGAATAGACGGTAAACTTTTGTACCAAGATTCGATAGGCCCTTTTAATTTATTAACTGCTAAATGACAAACATTCAAGTCATCCTACATATACATATATATATATATATATATATATATATATATATATATATATATATATATATATATATCATATATACCTGCATGCTCATATTGCTCATCTATTTTTGCTAACCATTCATTTACGTCATCAGTTAAAGGATTAAATTCTGCAATATCTGCGTCCTTAACAGACATCCCCATTCTAGGTCTAAGATTATTAATAAATTCTCTCATACTTGTATTATTCTCTGAAATGATAGATGTCTGTAATTGAGGAGTAAATGATCGGTTACTAGCTTGTCAAGTTTCATGTTTACTATTTCACTGCAATCGCCTTCACTGATTGAATTACTAGAGCTGCGTTGTCTGCGTCGTCGATTACCCATCATACGGTATAACAATTGCAACTTCACTAAATGTTTATAAATATTTCAAAAGTTTATAATTATCCCACTTCTGATGTAACCAATACTCCACGAGAATAAAATAATTTACCACTTATTTAATTTAATTAGATATTTTGTTTAATTATTACACGATCAAATCATTATTCTTAATACATTCGAACTGAACTACCTCTATTTCATTTCAAAATTATTTCAGCATAAATCCTAATAACATAAATATTCTAATTGTAAGTTTTCATAACATTCGTAACACACATCAAATCGACATCATCCACATATATATATATATATATATATATATATATATATATATATATATATATATATATATATATATATATATATATATATATATATATATATATATATATATATATATATATATATATATATATATATATATATATATATATATATATATATATATATATATATATATATATATATATATATATATATATATATATATATATATATATTTTTATTACATCAGCGAAAAACATTGGCGTTCACAATAGTAATATCCCCATATAAAAATAACGATTCCGATAACTTAATAATATGAAATTTTGGCTTTAAACGTGTAAATGATACCGATGGTGTAGCGCACACATGTGGTAAGTGCTTTTATGTTCAAAAATGAGTTAAACACACTAAACGAACGTAAACACTTGCAGTTGTTGTTAAGTGCATTTAACTCATTTCTGCAAAAAAAATGCACTTATCACGTGTACACTGCACCATCGATATAGAGTTTGGAATCAACAGAAAATGTCAAAGAGCATATAAATAAACGATTGTCTCACTAGAAAATATTTTTATTCGTAAAGGGTAAAAGTAAAACACAAATTTAATGATTTTCAGTTTTTCAGGAAGTTTTGGAAAAGGCATATTTAGTTTCCGTATGTTGTTATTCTATCATTGAATATATCTAGTCAATCACTAAAAACAAATAACACACTGATCCAGATTTAACGATTATATTTGTAAAAATATTTATGCGAATGTGCTGTCACATTAGTTGGCTGACCTCTCTTTAAAACAAATAAAGGACAATTCATTAGTCATTACTATGTTAGTTTCTATCCATTTTATGTTTGTCACTTGCACTAATTAATTAACTTTATTTATTTAACAACCAAGGAAAGCAATAAATTATATAAAAGACAAAGTGATTCATATAATTTATTTATTATTAATTTTACAAGTTGCAGCAATACTTGCATATAAAGTGGTTTTTTTTAATTTAAGAAAAGACGTTTTAACAGAATTAAAACGATTTAAGAAAGGAAAGAAATATGGGTCAAACTAAATTTAGAGGACAAATTACTTGTAAATTTAATAAAAAAAAATTTATCAATCAATTAATTCTAGGAATCAATTCCATTGAACATTTTTGGGTAAAGTGTAAAAAATGGCCTAATTTATATAAAGAAAGTGAAACATTTACATTATCTGGAAGAATTCTTATATATTAGTGAAAAACTGTGCAGATTTAAATATAATACAATAAAAATTAAAACAAAATTATTAATTTGGGATGCTGTCATAAAATATCGAGCAATCCCAATAAACACAATACGTTAGAAAGACACCAAACACCACTTGAATAACGTGTCCTTTTTACGTACAAACAACATGTCGCGTTTTTACACGTTTCAGATAACGAAATTATAAACGTTAAATATTAGTATATGTGAAACGAATATATCACATATTTTAAAATGTATTACTGATATTATGTACCTTTTAAAAATGTTTCTGTTTGACTTCAATGGACTATTCAGTTGACATGGACGTTTCATGAACGTTTAAAAGAATAGTTTTATTTAAACGTTTTAAATAACGTTAATTTAACGTTGTCAAAAGGACTGTCAACATTTTTTTGTGAAAAAATTATGTATTTTTAACGTTATGATAGATCGTTATTTTTCCAACAATAAATGAACGGTTAATTTTCTAACGTAACACGAATTATCAACCAATGACACGTTGAGAACACATTTTAAAAATATATGTCTGTTTACTGGGATATATGCAAGGACTAATCGTCAGTTCAAACCCCGCCGACGACGAGACGCATCCTTTGTAGCCTACGTCATTGTAGAAAGTGCTTACGGGACGTTTATCAGCTGTGTTCGTGCTCTTCGCTGTCAAATATAATTTAAATCAATATTTTTTACGCGGATTGATGTTTTTAAATATTTGTAAACAACAATCTTTTATTCTGCATGGAACTTCATAACTATTGTGACTGTATACTTGAACTTTTCTCTGCGCTCTAATCATAATACTTTCCATTAATTTAGGCAGTTGGGTCTTAAAAACAAGGAACAGCAATATTAAAGTCAGTTTACTGGAAAAAAATTATTGCGCTAATTTCAGCTCAATTAAAAATTTTTACCTTTCCTCTATATTTTATTAGCATTGTGTTTAATATTTTTTTATAATCCAGCAATACACTTCATTAATTTCAAAAATAATAATTATAATGATCGTATTTCAACAATAGTTGGACATTTTATCATATTAAAAGATTAATGTCCTTTGAAGAGCTTAAATCGTTATAGTATTACATGCCTTTGACATGCTAAAAGCTGGTTCAACTCAGTGTTAAAGCCTCAAAAACACCACTAAATGTTTGAGGGTAATTGTATTATCGAGAGGAAATTGCGAAAATCAATCAGCGTGGGCGGAATACCGTTTTATTTGGCCAAGAGTGGGTCTCCGTTTGGCATATACAGCAAGAATGAGAGTATGAAGATGACCTAGAAATGCAGCTTAGCCTATTAACACACCAGGAAATTTAGCTACCATGTAACAACTTTGACGGTCTGAAGTGGTGTCTACATCGGTAGAAGAAGAGGGGTTATTTCCCTGGAACGCCATGGTGGACATTTTTAGAAATCGGGAGGTAGCGATAAATTTCAGAGACGACTTTTATGTTGATATAATATATTTTAAACCCCTAATGAAACATTTCAAAATAGTATAAAGTGATTCTGATGTACTATGCAATAAATCTGTTTTCTTTATAAAAAATGGGAACAAAAAATTAAAGGTTTTTATTAGGTAATTGAATGACTTGCAAGTTATAAGAAACAATTACCTACTGACCGATCAATAGGGAAATGCTCTTTAATGTCGAGTGTCCAACATCAATTCATAGATAGATATAAGTGGATTGTGTGGCTTGATCTTCACCTTTACGCCCACTGCCCCATGTTAAAAATGAATAACACTTTAAATACGTATTATTTAAAATACGTCTATGTGCATAACACGTAGATTCGTAAATAGTGCGTAACTAAAGAAAACGGAGGTTAACTTTTTAAAATGTTTTGTTTAATTAATTCCTTCAGAGGATAAAGTGAACTTGTGGATTTAGTGATTTCCCGGAGTTGCAATTTAACGGCATTGAATTACATCGCACAAGCTGTAAAAAAGTTCTTTCATGTAACATCAAAGAAAACATTAAAAGACACATTTTCTCAGTAATAAAAAGAGTGTTACTAATAGTGACAGGCAAACAAATTTTAACTAGGATTTAGTGGAAATGATGGTTGGGTGTAACATACGGGGATGAAACTAGATAATCCATTATATAGATAATTTTTGCAAAAGTGTGTTAGTGGGCAGTATAGCAATGTTCAGGTGCCATCAGAAATGACACTAAGAAAAAAAATATTTGACATGGAGATGTGAGTATTAAAAAAAAATCTGAACTGAATAGTTATTCAGTTCAGATTAGCATGGATGAAACTACCAGCGCTTGCGGCTGAGAAGTGGCAAGTGTTTTACTGGGTGCATTAATATTAGTAATAGTAACATATTTTTACTCTTGTGATTGCTAGTTAAAAATATGTGTGTGTGTGTGTTACACTCACCAATACTTTCAGTCCCCTTCGTATTAACTTTAGATGTTACCGAATTCGCCAAAATAACCATAAGGTAAGATATTGTCTAATATACGCATGAACATATTTACGTGTTAGTTAAATATATTTTACGGTTTGTTTATTTTTTTTATTGCAAGTTTTTAGAATATTTAATTTTTTTATCATGAATTTCTGAATTTTTCTAAGTCATGATTTATTAACTAGTATATTCTGAAATTTGCAATTAAGTTTTATAAATAAACACGTAGTTATTTTAGACCAATAAATTATAGCTGGAAGGATTTTTTTTGGGTAAAAGGTCCAATGTTTAGAAAAACTAGTTTTTCAACTTGCCGACGTTTCGGTAAATTTATTACCTTCTTCAGGGCACTATAAAATATAAAATTATGAAACAAAACAGTTCATGAAAATAAATAGTCTTTCATATTACATCCGCTATAAACAAACCTACCAGAGTTAGTGGTGAATCTGCAAGTTGTATAGACCATATTTTCATCAACAGCAAACTTAAGAACCTAAATGATAGTCTACCAATCATCCTAAAATCATATATAACAGATCACTACTCTACAATAATTAATTTGCCTGAAGTTGTAGAAAAAAATTTAAGGGTAGAAAATAAAAGCATCAAAAATATAAAGTATCCACAATTGAGGGTCGATCTACATAACTATAATTGGAACAGTTTATATAATATATCAGATATAGATGAAGCAACCACATTTTTTTGTAAATATACTGCGCGAACAAATTAACAAAAATACAAAATATATTAAACTAAAAAGAAAAAATGTAAAACGAAAGGAATAGATTACAAATGGTTTGGTAACGTCAATTAACAAAAAAAATGAAATGCACAAATTATACAAAGAAAATCCCACAAATGATGCGATTAAACAAGAATTCATTACATATAGAAATTACGTAAATTACTTAATAAAATTGACCAAAATAAATTACTATAAACAAGAAATAAATAAAAACGTAAACAGTGCAAAGCATTTGTGGAAAACAGTAAAAAAATATTAACGTACTTACTAAAGATAGTGAAGTACAGCAAATTATGACCGAAACAAATAATCTAACAACGGATGATTTGATAATTGCCAATACTTTCAATAATTATTATGCTAAGATCGGAAAAGAACTTGCCGAAAAAATTCACAAGTCCCAAAGCACCCCTTCAGCAAGAGAGATATCCCAGTATTCCATATATCTAGAGCCAACCAACAAAAAAAGAAATAATCAATACAATTAAAACACTAAAAATTAAAAAAGCACCTGGTATAGACGGAATAAAAACAGAAACTTTGCAAGAAATATGTGAAGAAATTGCTACGCCATTAATATTTCTTATAAATACAATAATTGACACAGGAATTTGCCCCCATGAATTTAAATCAGCCGTGATAAAACCTATTTTCGAGAAAGGAGATAAAAATATTCCATCTAATTATAGACCTATATCTTTGATCACGAGCTTAACAAAAGTATTTGAAAAAATACAAGCTACCTAACAATATGTAAGAATTCGTACCAAAACAAGCTTGGAAAAAGTAGTAGAATATGGGGTACCACAGGGAACAGTCCTTGGACCTATGCTATTCACAATATATCTAAACAATTTACTTACCATTAAAACTTCCGGGATGATCATAAGCTTTGCAGATGACACGGCAATTTATTATAAGGACCAAACTTGGTCGGAACTAAAAACTAAAGTTGAAAATGACATGAAATTATTAATAGATTGGTTTAATCATAACATTTTAACAATAAATTATGAAAAAACAAATTACATACCATTTGCATGTTACAAAAATAGCTTACCTAAATTTCAGTCATTAACAATAAAAAATATATATGAGTCTATAGAAATTAAGCCAACAGATCATATAAAATATTTAGGAGTCACGCTAGATAAACATTTAAGATGGGATGTATATGTTGATAATGTTTATAGAACTTTAAGAAGTATTTTATACAACTTTAAGTATTTCAATAAAATACTTAATACACGTCATATGAGAATGATATATTTTGCTTTAATAGAGTCTAGATTACAATATGCAATATTAGGATGGGGAGGAATCACTACTAGTTACCTGAAAAAAATTAGATGCATTACAAAAAAATTTTTTTAAAAATAATGTATAATAAGGAAAATACTTACCCTTCAGATATCCTATTTATAGAATCAAAAATTTTAGATATTAGGCAACTATATTTCTGTAATGTTGTTACTCACATCTACAAAAACAAAACTGACTTACAATATATTGATCATTACTACTCTACACGAAATAAAACAAATCTGCAAGTTAAAACAATAAAGTCGGAAAAAACAATAGGACAACGAAGCCATACCTATCATTGTTCCAGAGTATACAATTTTTTACCTGAACAACAAAAAAATCAAATCAATGATATAAAATCTCTGGGATTATTTAAAAAGAAAATCAAAACTTTTGTATTAAATATAGATAAGATAACTATATACAAACTTATAAGTCCAAGAAATTATTAATTTTTTTATTTATTTATTTTTTTTAAATTTTTTTACAATCTATTTTATTGTACCTCAAAAACTTGTATTGAATTTATAATTAATTGTCTATAAAATGTAAAGTGTAAATTTGTCTATAGTACATTGAAGGAACAGAAAATCTTTATCTACGCGCAACCTATGGTTTTTTTGTAGATTTTTTTGTTTATTTGCATGTATTATTGTATATACTCATTGTAAACTATACTGTGAGCAGTGGTAAATAAACGTTATTATTATTATATATATTATGTACCAGCAATATGGTAAACACGTGTAAAATGAATGGGGCGTAATTTTTTTTTGGTACAATGTTAACCTAAATACGACAAATATGTAGAATAATAATTCTATTTATTACTTCGCCAGCTTTCATACTTGTGACACTCATGCACATGATTTAAAAATTGGCAAGTCAGGTAGGCTATTAGTAACAATGTGATCATTTTAAAATTCCACACCACTAATCTAGGAGAGAATTGCAACTAATAATATGATGATTTGTTCACGTGCATTTTTGGACCTCAATCAACTTGACTAATTTAAAACGCAAATTAGATGTGCTTATGACATGATGCACAGGTTTGCATCATGGAGTATAATTGTGCCGATTAGCTATTAATACTCGCATGCACACCTGTTTACCACTGCCAAAATGCGGCTGTTGGCCTGCTAAAGATGCCATCTTACTATCTTTTGGCAAAGAATCTGACAGTACATAGTACAGACACATTTACTTGGGCTAATTAATGACGTGTTTACTATTCATTTCACAAAATTGTTTTTGTTCTTATTCTTTATGATCGTGGAGCACGCTTTGTACGCGGGATATTTAATAATGAACAGACATGCTGGTTGTTTATTGAAGATATGTTATGGTAATACGGTGTTGACCTATTTAAGAAATAAAAATACCTATTTTAATTTATCTTTGTGAAAAATTCATTATGTTAATTATGAACATATTCTCAACTCTAATAAATGGTATAAGTACGAGACACAGTATGAGAAAATTGTAATTATATGTATACACATTCGCTTCTCATTACAGGGCATCTCGGAAACGGTAAGAGTTACGAAGTAGCTTAAATGGGGGCAACGTTACGTAATCAGCACTATGCCGCTAAAATTCAAAGCGGATATGATTAGTTAAAAAAAAACGAAATTTTGTTAATCCGTTTTTCTTTAATTTCAGTCTTATTTGATAAGATATTGGAAAAGAAGATCACTTTCTCATGGCAATATTTTACCTTCTATCGAGAGGTATAATTATTTTTTATATAATGTTTCGTCTTTCCAAGACCATTATCAACTTCATTTTTCTTAATATGGCCCTGGACATTGTCTTAAATTTTTTGCAAGCTTCTATGACCTCCAATACTGTACTACTCCAGCCCGAACAAGAATCAGATGTTTTGTCTAATGACACTTAAAGGGTATGAAAATTTAATAAACAAGGAAATCTAATGAAATAATTATTGGGTATTATATAAGCATCCTTTCAAACCTAACATGATAACAATTATAAATACCTATAGTTTTTTATATTTTATAGGAGTTCAGGAAGAATGAAAGACGATGTATGTCGGAATAGGTGTCCTCATTTCTTGTATAGTAACTG
>JANEYF010005083.1:0-28419 GCA_029963845.1 Rhamnusium bicolor | reverse complement strand
TGAACCATTTGGAACGAAAACGGGTGAAATTTATGTTTATTTAAGATTCTGTGAACTGAATCCTTCCATAGTCCCGATTCCAGAGCAGCTTATCCTATTGACATCATTGGAAATACATGAAAATATCCCAGAATTGCTATTTCTACGTTTTCATCATCAACAATAGGCTTCCGCTTTTGAATTCTTACCTTGACAGAGCCATATTTTTAAAATTATCCATTATGCGTTTTACAGAGTAGTGGTGAGAGGTATGTGAAACTTCTCATATGGTCCAAATTCTACTATCCGACCGACATCATAGATGTCTCTGTGGCGGATAGCGACTTGCGTAGCAAGAACCGACAGCGGCAACCTCTAGCCCAGGTGGACTAAGCTACTGTTACTAAATATGATTTGAACGAAACAACTACTCAGCGGGCAAATACCCCGATCTGCATTGGATTATACCTTCAAATCATGATAGATTGGTAGCCAATATCATTTGTCAATTCCTAACCAGACATAGACCGGTTTCGAAGTTCTCCTCAGTATGCCATAAGTTATGGAACAGACAAATGATAGTGGCCAACCACAAGTTACCTTAGTCAGTATATGACTAGCATCATTTGTCTGTTCCATAACTTATGGCTAAGCCTGGCCAAGCGATGGTAGATTCAGGGTCGGGCGCAATACCAATGCCATCGCGCGCTTGTTTACGATGATGACACGACACACTTCAGTTATTATCTGTCAGTCGATGCATAGAGTACTAATAAATAATAAATAATGTTGAGCGTAAAGAGTAGAAAACGACCGTACGCTGATAAAGTGAATAAATTTATGGGTGAATTTCCGGATTTATTCTATGATGGATGTAAAATAATTTGTAAAGTTTGTGATCAAGACTTAATGTGCTGGAATAAATACGGCTGCAAAATTCATGTCAATAGTAACCGGCATAAAAATAAAAAAATGGCGTCTTCTTTCGAACCTCAGTTTATGTTTGATACTGTTTGCTAATTGCCTGTGATGTTCCGCTGCGCATATTGGATAAACCAGCATTTCGGGAGTTCTGGAATAAATACAATCCCCAGGTGAATTTACCAAGTCGTTCATCGTTACGTAGATATGTACCAAGTGTTCATGAAGACATTGTAAAGAGGATTAAGTGTGCAATAAAAAATACACGGCTGTGGTTATGTGTTGACGAGACGACAGATTGTAAAAAAAATTCTATTTTAAATGTTATAGTACGTGTACTCGACCCTGTTAAACCAACATTTCCACTTTTACTAGCTAGCAAAAGACTAACTGCGTGTACTGGCGAAACAATTACGCGGGTGGTGTTGGAGAGTTCGAAAAATTTGAACTGTCAACAAGTTAAGTGTTGATGTTTGTGACCGACGGTGCTGCGACAATGCGTTTGGTGGGCCGTTTTCTTCAAAGAGACTATTGTAGGTTTTTACATGTTACGTGTAAAGTGCATGCGTTCCATCTTGTAGCAGAAACGATTCGAAAATGTTTTCCAGAGGTAGATGCATTAATAGCAAATACAAAAAAAGTATTTCTCAAATCTCCTAAATGGTTTCGAGCATTTCACACACTGTGTCCTGGTATTCCGGAACCACCAGAGCCGATTCTTACACGTTGGGGAACGTGGTTGAAGATAGCTTTTTATTATGCTGAATATTTTCAACAAATAAAAGCTATGATACTACAGTTCAACAATAACGAGGCTGCAGCTATTAAGGAAAGCCAGACAAGCTTTCAAGATGTTTCCCCTTGAAACAGATTTAACAACTATTTATAACAATTATAGAGGACTACACGACGCAATAGAAAAAATTGCAAAATACTTCGTTGTCGTTAGTGGAATCACTGCAAATAGTGGACGATGTAAAGACACAGGTACAGACTATAAATGACACAAAAAAATAAGCCCGTTATTGAAAAATTCGAGAGTATTACGGAAAGATCCTGATTTTACCAAATTAAGACAAATTTGTGATGGTGCATGTATAGCTGCGTTAAGTGAGTTCACAGAGTGTTTTACTTATGCCTGTATTACTTCCGTAGATGTCGAACGGTCTTTTTCAAAATACAAACATATTTTTCACCACAGCAAACATCGCTTACTGAGACAACTGTATATACATATCTGATACTACACAGTTATTATAGAAGTGCTCCAGTTTGTGATAACGACAACCAAGCTACTTCATAAATCTGCTTAAGAAGGTGAGTTTTGTACATATTTTTATAAAGTGTACCAGTATTAATAAAATTTATTTCCATTTATTTTATTTATTTATTTATTTATTTATTTATTATTAGTTATCACTTAGATATACAATGTACATGTGTGAACGTCATTTAACAGTTTAATAATAATGTGCAGCACTAAGCTTACAAAATATATGGAAATACATAAAAAAGAATTTAAAGCGAACGAAATAGTACAAAAACATACATCACAATATATAAAATATTTTTGTTTTTATTATTGTACTTATTCAAGTATTATGATATGATGCATACCCAGTACGTCTCTGTAGGATTAATAACCTTGGCCAGGCTTAGTTATGGCATACTGAGGAGAACTAATAAATTCAAAACCGGTCTATGTCTGGTTAGGAATTGACAAATGATATTAGCTACCGATCTATCATGATTTGAAGGTATAATCCAATGCAGGTCGCGGTATTTGCCCGCTGAGTAGTTGTTTCGTTCAAATCATATTTAATAACATGCGTTTTACAGCGTTTGGCGACGGTTTCCGTTTTTGTGGATATCGAGTAGCAAATGTACTACAAGTTATTGATATTACTTTATCACATTCTCCATAAATAACACAACTAATTCAAAAAGTCTTCGTGGGTGTAATTTAAATGCTGTGGCATTTTTTGACATAAGAGATGACTGACATTACTGATTGGTTTTAATCATGGCTAATTTGATAAAATGTTTACTAAAAAATTCTTGAATTTCTAAGCAAATCGCAAATATTTCAAAAAGTTGTAAGTTAACCCCCACGATGCTGATATCAGAAAAAAAGGAATTTAATTATACATAACTTGATGTAAAAAAATACAGGGTGTTCCATTTGATTTAAGCAAGTTTTCGCGGTTTGAGGTTTACAAAATGTAACGTCAAAAATAAAACACTTGGTATACTATTATTGAATTTCTTTAAACTGTAGTGCGTAGCTCACCTTATGTCTTTCTGCATACCAAAAAGCAAATGAGTATCTTTTACATGAAGAAAGTTATAAAGGTTATTGTAAACCATTACACCTGTCAAAATTTTTTTAAATGCCAAATATCTAAAACGACTGGGTTTAGGTATAGGGTATCCTACATGTTTTTGACTCAGAATTTTATGCTCTTTTAGAAAACCCTAAAATATATAGGGCATTCTATTTAAAATAAGCAAGTTGGTATCGACTTCCGGTATAACCGGAAGTGCCAGAAGCTTGTAATTATTTTAGTTGGATTGACCACACTGCCATTAGTAATTCCTTAAATGTTCAAAATTGCCTGGGGCGTACTTTTTCCTATATTGATCGATGCAGTTCCTGGTGAGACACCCTGTATATATAGATTTATACATATGAAATGATATTGGACACTCGACAATACCCCGTCGGTCAGTAAGTAATTGTTTTTTATAGCTGCAAGCCGTCCAATTACCTGATAAAAACCTAATTTTTTTTTGTATAAAAAAACCAACTTGCAGTTATTTATTAAAAGTTTAGTTTTCAAGAAGCGAATTATTTCTACAAAGAATTTTCACTTTTTTGTTTAGTCGTTAAGGAAAATTTCTTTTTTAATTAAAATTAATGAGAATCAACAATTTTCTTTTATATAGAAAAGTGAAATGGTAAAAAAATCTATTCATTATATTTTCAACATAAATATGCACTTTTATTATTAGTTATGCAATGCAGAACAAATATTATTAAAAAAACCCAAATTGACAAAAATAAACATAATTAAAATATAAAACAAAAGCACGTAGTATTTTTAAAAGATTACATTAGAGATTTTTTTAAGCATTCAATGTTATTGTTTATGGAATTGATTATCGCTCCTGTTTCTTGAGTCAATTCATTTTTTTCCTTATTTAAATCTTTTAACCTTGTGCAGAGCGTGTTTCTATGTAAATAATTTTTTTTCGTTATCATCTTTACATTTCTTTTTCTCAGAGCCTACTTCCACTTAGAGTTTCTTACATACCCAATGATAGATTTATTTGTCTTAAATTGCTGTATACTTCCGATATTTTTAACAGTCATATATTAGCCTTTGAGCCAGTGGCGGTTCGTGGGTCAAGATATAGGGGAGGTCAATTAGAAAAGTTTACTGTATTACCTACCTTTTAAAGTGATTTAAATTCCAAGTCGATCCTCCGGTCTTTTTGAGGTGCAAAGTGGTCAATTACTTTTTCATTAAAGTCTTTTATCTTCTTTATTAATGCCCTTTCTATGGCAAGCATAGCTAAAGAAGATAACCTTTCCTGACTCATGGTATTTCTCAAAAATGTCTTTATTCTTTTTAAGGTGGAAAAACAACATTCACTTTCGACGGTAGTCATAGGGAGAGTACACAAGATTTTAAACAGTTTGACACTTTCAGAAAAAGTATTGCACAAATTATTGTTAATAAAAAGCTGTAACAAAGCAACTGCACCTTCACTATTAGAAAAATCTTCTCGGCTATATAATATTTCTAATTCAGTTTTAAGTTTCAAATGATTTATGACTGGATACTCCGTTTTAACTAATTTAAACATATCTTGAGGAAAACTTTTTTTATAATCTTTAAATCGCGATCTGCGTGAAATAACTCACTGTTAAATGATTACTGAAGCCAAACCTGTTTTTGATCTCAGATGTAATTATATCACAAACTTCTAATGCAATTCTCCTTTTTGATTCTTCCGTTTTACATCTCTGGGCAGACTGCATGGATGTCTCCTCCAAATAGTTATTCAAAATTTTATTTCTGATGTCTTCAATTTTACTATTAAAAACGCCAATACACTTATTTACTGTTATGACATCAATATTACATTTTTGTAATTGATTGAATATATCACAATGAGGCATAACTAAATGAAAAAATTTAACCAGTAAAGAAAATGTTCATTTTGTAAGTAGTTTTTTAAAAACAATAGCCTGGTTTAGAGTGTTGTTTTCTGATTCATTATCAATGATTTTTTCTAAACAATCTAATAATTCTGTTCGATAGGTATAAACAGTCTCTATGCACTTTGTATTAAAATTCCATCGTGTTGGAGCAGCTTTAGGTAATATCACCTTAACAACATTATCTAACACGGCTGTTCTTTTTTGGCGATTTTCCAAAGAATGAAGAAAAGCTATGTAAATTAGCAAAAAAAATGTTCTGCTTTTATCCTGACGATGCTTTTTGTAAAATTAAATTTAGTTGATGAGCGTAACAATGAATAAAATTTGCTGAAGGATAACTTTTTTTAATTTTGGCTTGTACACCTCCAAAAGCACCACTATCATTACTGATGCTCCATCATAACTTTGTGCTATCAATTTTTCAGGACTTTCATTAATTTTCAGACATTCTAACTCTTAAAATTACATCTGTCAAATGCTGCGATGTCGTTCCTTGAGGCTGAATAAATTTCCAAAATCTCTCACAACACCGTCTAAAACGTATCTAAACACAAAAACTACTTGTACTTTATTGGAACTATCTGTGGTTTCATCTTCTTTTTTTCTTATCAAGAGATGTTTGCTTTATCGTCATATTAGGTTTTGGACGGCCACCACTCGGTCTTCATAACTCAACTTATGTCCATCTTTCAGTTTTAATATATTTTGTACAACACTCATATTTAATAGTAAACTCCAAAAACACTGTTTTACTTAATTTCACGACAAGTAGAGATTTACTAATAAAATGTTCACAAATAAAAACATTAAAAACAACGCGACAGAATTGACCGACCAACGCGTACCTAGTCAGCATTAAGACTGCTCTACTGATCTTCGTCATAGAGTAAGAATGTCTGTGCCTTCGTGCGTTACCGTTTCCGTAAAATGTGTCAGGGACATTGTCCCCGCCAGTGTTTTCTGTCTCTTTTGCTTTCTGACGATTCGCGCATAAGTCTATTTCACTTTAATTCATTGTAAATTCGGTCCGTAGCTAGCTTTGAGGACAAGAGTTGTGGATTGACCCAAGATTTTTAAATTCTGTAAATGAATAATGTAATGAATATGAATGTAGAGGCTCGGTGCTCGAGGGGATACGAAATCCTGCGATCTAGATATTTGAATAGTATTGTGCATAGAATGAACTAGAAACTTTAATATATTTTTTAAGAATATTAAAAATATATACAGGGTGAGTCAGTTTTTTGTAGACAAACTTTAACAGGAGATAGAACACATGTTTTTAAAAAGAAAAGTTCCTATAAACATATGTCGTAGAACGCTTCGTTTCCGAGATACAGGGTGTTGAATATAATTTTATTTTCTCGAATTTTCATTATAACTTATAAACGAATGCTTAGATTTTTTCCATGTTTGGGGGATAATGCCTATTAATTAAGGGGCATAAAACAAGCGATAAAAATGTTCAAAAACTTGCACAGTGGCGGAGTGGAGGGACTGCTCAACCCCTTTCTTAAACAGAACTTCTACACCAATGACTATTTTTTAAAAAAACTGTTATTTTCGTTATCTACATACAGTTTAACAAAAATAATGTCCCTTCTTCTGTTTCGAAATTCCTGTGCATTTCCGAGTTATTTTGATTTTTAGTGTTTGATGTGGTACTAAATTAAGTAATTTAGTTATCAATTATCGGCTAAATATTTAATTCTTTCAACGAAACCTACCTAAATATGGTTTGTTAAGGATTCTAAAAAGCCGAAATCTTTTATTCTTTATCTCCAATGTAGTCAAAATAAATATTTGTTATATCAAGCCATACTCAAATACAATACATACAAATACATATTCAAAAAATTCGAGAAAAAAAAATTATATTCAACACCCTGTATCTCGGAAACGAAGCGTTCTACGACATATGTTTATAGGAACTTTTCTTTTAAAAACGTGTTCTATCTCCTGTTAAAGTTTGTCTACAAGAAACTGACACCCTGAATAAATTACTTAATTTAGTACCACATCAAACACTAAAAATCAAAATAACTCGGAAACGCACAGGAATTTCGAAACAGAAGAAGGGACATTATTTTTGTTAAACTGTATGTAGATAATGAAAATAACAGTTTTTTTAAAAAATAGTCATTGGTGTAGAAGTTCTGTTTAAGAAAGGGGTTGAGCACCCCCTCCACTCCGCCACTGTGCAAGTTTTTGAACATTCTTATCGCTTGTTTTATGCCCCTTAATTAATAGGCATTATCCCCCAAACATGGAAAAAATCTAAGCATTCATTTATGTTATAATGAAAATTCGAGAAAAAAAAATTATATTCAACACCCTGTATCTCGGAAACGAAGCGTTCTACGACATATGTTTATAGGAACTTTTCTTTTTAAAAACTTGTGTTCTATCTCCTGTTAAAGTTTGTCTACAAAAAACTGACTCACCCTGTATATTATATATTTATAAACTTCAGAAAATTAATAGCTCTATTTTTTTATTTGTATGTGGGAGGTCATTGACCAAATGACCCTATAGAACCGCCGTTGCTTTGAGCTATCAAAGATCTTTTCCACAAAAAATCAGTCTTGCATAATATCTCTACTAATTTTATCAGCCTCATTACCCGTTAGCCAGTTGTCATCTACTAAAATTTCTAATGCTATAGAGAGTCTGTAAGGGCCTATTTCAAAATGTTTGACACAATATGGCATTAAACTAACATGTTTAATGCCATATTGTGTCAAACATTTTGAAATAGGCCCTAACAGACTCTATAGAATTAGAAATTCCTTTTATAAATGTGAACTTCAAAGGGTACCTCAATTAATTTTTTTTGCTAAGGTGTAACACTGAAAACATTCTTTCTTAAATTCTAAAATATCTATTTGACAGAATGGAATGGATGACATCATACCACAAGAAATTGTTTTAGTTATTGTTGTGATCATACAAAGAATTATATAAATATGGTGTAAGGGGCATATACGATTGAAATTCTCTCAAAAATGGTTCAATTAATCCTGCCACTGATATAAAAAATGCTAATTTAGGCTCCAAAGGATTACATTTTAAGGCATCTCTATCTATTGCACATGAAGCACATGTAATTTTTTTCTTATCCGTTTCTACACATTCAACAAACTTCTGCAAATTTGGTAGTATTTCTAATGCCCTTTGGGCAACATTGGTGTTTTCTATCCATCGTACAGCACAGAACTTCCGTCATCAAGAAACTGTGACCAATCAGGATGATTTTTTTTAAAGTCAACTTGAAGGTCCTTTAAAAACTTCAGATTTACATTTGGTCCATCCATAGATATTTGAATAATTTTTTTCATTTGCATACCAAGTAAGCCTGATTTAAAACTAAGCAATAAATCTTCAGCTATCAAAAAACATGAATTCAAGCATCGTCAGAGACAACCAATGACTTCAGAAATAGGATCTGAAGTCATTGGAGACAACTGTTATTAAATATGAAACTACTGTTATTAAATATGATTTGAACAAAACTACCGATCTATCATGATTTGAAGGTATAATCCAATGCAGGTCGGGGTATTTGCCCGCTGAGTAGTTGTTTCTTTCAAATCATATTTAATAACAGTAGTTTAGTCCACCTGGGCTAGAGGTCGCTGCTCTCCGTACTTGCTTCACAAGTCGCTCTCAGCCACAGACATCTATGATGTTGGTCGGATAGTAGCATTTGGACCATATGAGAAGTTTCACATACCTCACCACTACCCTGAAAAGGTAATTTTCTGAAGCCAAGAATAATTGATTATTACTATAGTCGTTCCTATTTTTATCAATCCAGCTAATGTGTCAAACTTACTTGCGTTATTTGATACGCTTATCGTACAACACTATTTTCCTATTTGAATCTTTCACAACAAAGTGTCTGCAGGCTGTAATGCTTTATGTATCGACCATAATTATTTTTTTTTTTTTTTTAAATTTTATTTGAAATGAAATATTCAATGCCCATTGCAAAAAAAATTATATTTCAAATATCTTAGCTGAGAGCTCATCTACGCATGACGAGTAAACTTTAACGTGCTCATCGAGGTGGTTAAAGTAGAGTGCACTCGGAGTGTCACCGACCATTTACGAACGACATTAACATTTACCCAGTTCAAAATTACACCACTTTTTGGACGGCTACTGTGCACTCTGTATATTGCTTAGGGTAATTTCGAACGGCTTTCAGTATTTCAGTTGACGTTACATTACCTCGATGTGTAAATTTTGCAAGAACATTTGGTACAGTACCATTTTCTAGACTAGTTTTTGCACTAACATTATTTTCCAGCTCAGTATTAGTCTCTATTACCGTAGGTCTATTATTTTGAGTTTACTGCTATTACATGTTCTTTATTTTTACTATGGCTAAAGAGGGCTTCTCTTCCTATATTACTCAAATATAGTTCACTCTAGCACCACTTGCAGTATGCTGATGATTTTTCTTTTACTTCTAGAGCACCAAGGATTAAAATTATCATCTCGAAGACAAGCGGAATTGAACTAACAAGCTTTTTGCCATTTTAGTCTATAAACACAAGAATAGGGTATTCTTGTGCTATAAAATCCAAACAACACAAAACACACCGTCGTGCGTCATTCTTAAATGAATTATTCGCGTAGACTATTTGAACTACCAGAGACAACGAACTCTGCAACTACTAGAAATGAACATGAACTATGGAATAGGTTTACGCTTTCATATAGATAATATTTATATCGGAGAGCGTTCATTATCTCATCGCCAAAACATTTCTGTCAAGTTTAATAGTTCTTATTAATAATTATCTGAAAGTGAAAATTCCAGGCTTCACTGCTTACTTTCAGAAAATCCCTGATATTTCCAGGTTTTCCCTGAGTAAAATAAATTCCCTGACAATTCCAGGTTTTCCAGATTTGTAGACACCCTGAAAACAGATGTATTGCACAAGAATATTTATTTAATCATTTCATATCATTTGGGCTTTTTTCATTAGGTGTTATAACAGGGTGGTCCGAATTTAAATCGGGAAACTTCGCCAGCGGATACTACGCCTAAAAATAATAACTTTTTGTCGTATAAACATATATCGAAAAAATAATGGATTTCAAGATACAAGGTGTTGAAGTTAGGGGAAAAAAATTTTTTTTCCCAATATCTCATTAACGAATAAAGATTTTTTATTGAAATTTGATATACAGGTATAATTAAGGCAAGCACACCAATTGAAATAAATTTTGTCCAAAATATTACACTGGGTGATTATTTTTTCTGATCGATTACCACTCAAACCACAACAACTTTTTGTTTGTACGCCACTGGTAAAATTTAATAGAAACATTTTAATCTATGTTCCTTTTAAAGCAAAAAAGTATTTTTTGGCTCCTTTTCGAAATTCTTATGGTTTTTGATAAAATTGACATTTTCTACAACGATGCATTTCCGCAGCATTCAATTTGAAAGTGGAAATCAAAAAGAGTTGGCTGTGCAAACATGCGTTGTAACAAAACTGTCAGTTATAAACTTGTTATTTATATGCATCGTTGTAGAAAATGTCAATTTTTTTTTTTTAATTTTTTCTCTCTAACTTCAACACCTCGTATCTTGAAATCCATTCATTTTTCGTTATATGTTTATATGACAAAAAGTTATTATTTTTAGGCGTAGTATCCATTGGTGAAGTTTCCCGATTTAAATTCGGACCACCATGTATACGTAAAAGTCGTTTCTGGAATTTATCACTAAATCTCGAGTCATCCACCCATATAAAAAATTAGTGACAAATATTAGAAAAACAGAATTTGCTATTAAATTTGACAATACAAAGTGTTTCATTTTAACAAATTCGTTAGGAAAAAAAAAGAGATTATGAAAAAAAAAACCATTGTAAACTTCATTTCAAATTATGATGTAACAAATATACATATATTATAAAAAAATTATTCACAATAATATACAAATAACAATTAAAATAAGTACTCAATGCAATATTTAATATTTTAAGGTTATTACATTAATTTCATCAAAATGAGGTTTTATATTTTTTCATTTCTACCATAATAAGATGTATATTAACAAGTTGTGACCTAATCGGAGGACTCAGAAGTTTATGAAACCTGTGATAATACTGCACTAATTGAGTCAATGCCAACTGAAGTAAACTTGAGCCAGTAACCAAGTTTGGAAAAGATAGCAATACTTCTCTATTCAGATCCTCCAAAGACTTTTTCCAATTAGCCGAAAAATTGTGCACAATATCAATAGATTTTTGTTCCATTTCTTTGAGCTCCTTAATTTTGGCATGCTCAAAGTAATATTCACACTCTTTAACATACTGAATCATTTCTCCAAAATGTGGAAATAGTATCTGCTCTGCGTATTCTCCACTTTTTTGCGGCTAACCTTGATTTAAATGTTTCTGCCTCTTTTGAATTATCTCTTGTTCTTTCCATAATAATATTTAATGTCATATCATAATTATTGATAAGAAATATAAGCTGATCTTTGCGTTCTGTAAAAGCACCAGCCATTCGGAAAATGAACATTTCAACCTCTTCTTGAAGTTCTGCTAATAATTTGTTGACTAGTTCGTTTGGAAAATTTTCACTTATGCTTACCAATGCTGCACTAAATTCTGCATATCGTCTCGCAATCTGAAAAAAAAAAAGTAAACAAAATTAAGAAAGCATAAGCATTAGTGTGCTAATTTTTATTAGAAACAGTTAAGGTAAAAGTTTTTGTGACCCAGTGCTATTTTAAAAGAACTGATAATGACACTATGTAGTCGCAAATTTAGAAGTCAAACCAAAGAAAAATATTGATTTGATAATAACTGGTACATGTGAGTACCTAAACTTGCAGTCACAATTTATCAATCAGTTCATTTATCTATCTATCTATCTGTATATTATATTAAAGTGACTATATGCCCCACATTTTGTGGTGTCTCCCATTTTTTTTAACCTGTCGCACACATAAATATCATGCAAATGTCCCACATTTTACCATTTGATTCCTAGAAATAGGATCATTTAGCAAAGTTTTAATAATTCTCTTAGCATATGATAACGTCCTTTCTTTTAGCAAGCTTCAGTCGAGAAACATTTATGTAGCTGCAGCTACCTCTTTTTTGTGTGTCTACAGGCTACCCACAAGTTTAACAAAATATAATTCTCTGACTTCTTTAGCTGACTTCTTCCAAAATTCCTCACGCCATATTCAACAATTTGTTTTACAAAAATAGATGTCTTTATTTAAAATAAAAAATATAAATATGTATTAATCTAGGTTGGTGAGGTAGACTCATAATACTCGTATAGCTTCAGTTTATTAAAGGTCCAATATACTACTTTATGTTATTATTGTTTAGTAATAAATAACATAAAAACTGGTGTTCAAAAACGAAAAACGTAATGACTAATAATTAGTCATTGTCATTATTCTAACAGAGAATAAATGTAACCATTCTCTTAAATCTGACATTAATATCAGCTAGTTTTTTAAAATTTGTTTTATAGTCAAAATCAATCATTAAAAGTTTTTTAGGTTCAAAATCAGCAACTTTTTGCACAACAAATCTGCTTATATTTCTCAATAAATGTTCTGTCATTATATAAAAATGGCAACATGGATTAATGTCTGAATTTTTTCAAAAATGTAGGTACTTAAATTCTGTAACAACCTAATTATTCCAGCTTTAAATAGGAGGTTACATGTATCTAATCCAAGTGTACCTAGATTGTACTGCTGTACTGTCAACAGAGGAGTTCGAAAGTCTGCATCACTTAATTTCTCTATGATTAATTATAATGACTTCATTAATAAGGTGAAAAATATCCAGTTGCAAGAAGGTGAAACTTTAATCTCCTTTGATGTTTGTTCATTGTTTCCAACTGTTCCGATACTACAGACCTTGGATTACCTTGAGGATTTACTTGAATCAAACAATGTCAGTCAAGATGTAGTAAAAGAATATTTTCAACTCGCTAAACTCTGCATGAAATAAAATTGTTTTGATTTAATGATAGTTTCTTCGAACAACATGAAAGGACAGCAATGGGTATAACTCTTTGTCACCATTCACTACCAATGTCTTCATGAACAGAAGAACAACAAAATATTTGGTATGTGGATGATATTTTTGCAGTGTTTGATACAAAAGTCACTGATATTGACAACTTTGTTTCTAAATTAAATTTGTGTCAGTTAAATTCACATATGATATTGAAAACTGTAGACAACTACCATTTTTAGATGTATTAATAATTAGAAATAGTGAATATGTTAGAATTCAACATATACAAAACTTTAAAATATATCCCTAAGGACTCTCACCATCGCGTTCAACACAAAATGGTGTTTCATTTTTATAGTTCATCACCTGCCTATTAAACTTCGGGGAAATATTTTATGCACGACATAAGAAGTATTCATCACGTCAGTACATGAGCGATAGAAAATGTGCCATTAATTACAAAATAGGTTTTGAACACGACAAATTCCACACGATGAAATTTGGTAAATTCACACCAAAACAAGTTACTGTAACACGACTAAAATAAATATTTAACGACGCTTAATGTGATCATATATGCAAACAATATTCGCGCGACTAAAAATTGTATATCACTACTTTAAAAGTATTCAATAACGACGGTAAGGTTAGTATCATGGCAGAAAAATAATATTCAACATCATTATAAAGTTGGCCCACCAGAAATATGCATTTGCACTACAGAAGATTTCATCAGCTGATTTGTCATAATACATGCGCATTTAGTTATCCGATGACACCAAATTTTAAAAATTTTTCGGAAACCCCTACTATAATGTTACGCTCATGGACTGAAGCATTCCAATCGGCAACTTTGAACCAAAAAGTTTTAAAAGAAGACAGAACATTGTTTGCTAAATTTTATATAAGAGCTTCAAAATCAACAATGCAGTCTATTTCGCCCGACTTTGTGGAAAAATTCAATAGTGCTGAAGAAAATTATTCATGGGAAACGTTCGATATTTTTAAGGAATATATTTCCGGTGTGTGGGTAGTAACTATTAATTTTGAAAATCTAAATGAATCGTCTTGTACCTGTCCATATTTCCTTAAACACTACACCTGTAAACACGTTCTAGGAATGAAAATTCGTCTTAAATTAATAGAGGTTCCTCCAGAAGCCAAACAAATACCTCTTGGAGCAAGGAGAAAGAGAGGTCGCCCTTCTAAAGCAAAAAGGGCATTAATTATACAATGAAATGTTTATTAGATTGTTTTTTTTTAAACGTTGGATTTGTGTGCTACGTTTATTGAGAATTTGTTCAGTTTGTTCGATTTATTTCCTTTTTTATTTTTCAAATACAGCTTGTTTATTTACTTGAAAATAAAATATTTTTAACTTAGAATAAATTACCATTATTTTGTACTAACCATTCATTAGATATTTTATTCTATTTCTACGTTTTTTACGGCTTCAACATTTTTAACATTCATCTTTATCCGTCTTTCTATAATACATAATCCTTTTCAGCAGAAAACTCGTGAAAACTATATTTTTGGATGTGCAATGTATCGTGTTCGAAAATATATATTTTTTTAGTGTATTTGTCATATTTTGTAGTTTAAATTACGGTGCCACGAATATATTATTTTGAGGGGAATGTGGTTATTCTGTCGTTTATAAAGCTCTCCTATCGGGCGATGTAATTTTCTGTCGTGCATAGTCCTTCTCTGTCGTGGTAAGTACTTTTTTTCTGTGTCAAATATTTATTTGTCGCGTGAAACACTATTTGAGAGTGCATTTCATTTTTTTATAGTGTTTATCGCCTTTTTTTGTCGTTTTCTAACCCTTTTTTGTGGGGCCGAAAAATGGCACCCTTAAACTTCCTCCCCAGTAAGGAGACGTTTGAAAAACAAAAGGTATCGATTAAGGATATATCTGTGAGTAATGGATATTCTGTACGTTTAGTTGATAAAATAATTAGAAAAAGTACATTTAAAAACACACTTCAAAATTTCTCGACCTTACAATGAAAGCGAAAATCGGAAATTTGTATCGATTCCATACAATCCTCGATTCACCAGTGGTGTTGGTATGATTTTTAAAGATATGTATGACAGTGGTTTATTCATCGGGAAATAAACTATAACCACTTTTAGGCAATTCAAAAGATAAAATTGAAACAAACAAAAAGTTGGGTATTTACGAAATTAGCTCTAAAGACTGTAATCAAAAGTATGTCGGATAAACTAGACGATCAATTCAAACTAGATTCAAGAGACATATGGCTCATCTCAAATATGGTAGAACAGATAAGTCTAGTGTTGCCCAACATAAGTCTGAGAACGACCATAAAATATATAGTAGCAATTTACAATTAATTAGGAATGTAACAAATACTACTGACAGCTGGACGCATTTGATAGCTTGGAAATTATAAAGTATAAAAATAGTATGAATAGTGACAGACAGCCAATCCCAAATAGTCTGTTTTATATGTTTGTTTATCATGGTTCACCGAACCATAACAACAGTTCCAATATAATTAGGATACATTGTTACCATAAGGTTAGTTTTAATCATTTCCAGATGATGCCAATTTGGTTGGCGAAACGCACATCGAGTGCTGTATATGGTGTTTTGTGGAAAACTACGTCAGTGATAATTCAACTATTACTGAAAAAAAAAGATATTGGCAGATATTACATTTTTTGTGCTAATATTAATAGGTAATTTGGTAGTTTTGTGTTCGATGTACAACTTATAATCAATCATTTCCAAAGTCCTGTTTGCAGCAGCGTAACTCTCAACCTATCTGGTCGAGCAAAATTTGTTTGGAAACTTTTCAGACTATTGGTATACTGAAATCGGACCTTTCTTTTTTCGTTGAATCTTTAAAAACATTATAAATACCTCGTAACACCTCATTAACCTATAGTGTTGATCTATAACAACATATACCAAGTGGATTAATTTTTGGAGTACACCTCCAAGTACAGTACAGAAGTCACCGACATTGTAAAATTTGGCAAATTTTCCATGTGTAAACTCCCTGACTTAACATTTTCTTAAAAATTCCCTGACTTTTTCTTTAACTATCTTAAAATACCTGACGTGACGAGTACACTTAAATTACGCTAACTGTAATGCTAGTATAGCCATTGTTTACTTGATAACTATTTTGAGAGCTATTTTAAACATATAACTTTATTTGAGATAATTGTTTTCACAACACTACTTTGTGATCGGATTTTGTGAATTACATTATAATACCTATTTATTTAGAAGAATTTTGATTTTTCTACTGTGAATTCTTATGGAATTGCTAAGTTATAGGTATCATTGTAATCGTAAAAAGATGTATTTTCTAAATATCGTGATGAGCCATCATTTTGAGATTTGACAAATATGCATTTTTTAGAAAAACCAATTTTCTCACCTTTGAAGCCTTCTATGTAAGAGAGTATTTATCATAAAACGGTAATTTAATTTTTGCAATAGTAAGAAACGCCGTCAGAAAATTTTTTTTGTAAATCAATGCAGTCTAAATCAAAAATTAGAATTTTCGTTAAAAAAAAATAAATGAAAAATCGAAAAAAATGCATACTGTTATATTCAGAATTAACCATAGATTCCAAAAATGTAAAAATATATAGGGTGTTCTATTCAAAATAAGAAAGTTGGGGTAATTTTCGGCGAAACCGGAAGTGCATAAAAATTTAAAATACTGTCTTCTAATGCAACTTCATGTGTATAACAATATATTAAAATTTCATCAATTTATTTTTATAACCAGAAAATAGAGGGGGTGAGCCAGGTTTCCTTTACACCCAGTATAACACTAATTTTTTTTTAATGGGTCATGTCTTAGAACTTATTTAGTACGTTATTAATTTCAAAGAAATAATAGTTTTTTCATCTTCAAACAGGTGAGAAAAAAAAAACCATCTAACTTCTTAAAACTTTAAGCCTCCGGAAAGCCAGAACTACAAAATTCCCTTAGGGTGGCTAAATACACGCGGGTAATTGGTACTAAGTTCGGATTGGACACATGTGCAGCCGTCCAACCAGTGGCGGATTAAGGATTTGGCTAAGAGAAAGGGAAACAATGGTTATTTAGGGGGGCATAGTAGTAGTAATCTTGCGACTTGCGATCACATTTGCACAGAAATCAACGTTGTACTAGGTGCGGAAAATTGCCTTCATGTCACACACGACATCTGGCCGACTAGACGACGGCGCTTTTCGCTTGTTGTGACTGAAGTGAAATAGACACGTTTTAATAACATCTGGCCGACTACAATAGATGAACTGTGAACGTTGGGGTCTTAGGTTTATTATTGACGTTGCGGAAACGTTGTCATATGACTGAATTATCAACCAAGGCTAACCACCTAGTACCCCTAAACTTCAGGTTCCATATGATCTTAGAAGAAGGGCCCCTCATGACCGACCCTAGACGGATAGGGGTCAGAGACAAGTTGTAGGGGCCTCACCGGAACGCCTCAATGGTAACGACCGCAACGGACAAGGCCGCTTTAAGTGGACAAAGAAACTGACCTGCCGCGAGAGTAGCGAACCTGAGCGAAGGGGATACATGGCGCGATTGCATGCACTTTGTTGCGAAATGCATCCAGAGCATCGCGCCTCAGCAACACCTGAGAAATCAAGTATCCTTCTCGCGCAGGACTGGTAACGTAAGGGCACCCCGTCAGTTGGAAGAACTGCCAGCCGTAGTCCCACCGCGACAATTAGCTGCTAATGAGGAACATCCTGTAGTGTTCACCGATGCAGACTTAAGGACGAGGGTTAGCCTTAACACCAGGGCTAACCTAAAGAAACAAGACCTTGCTAGAATGGACGCAGTCATCGATGAGGAACTTCCAGAAGATGCAGATATCTGGCAAATCAACTGTGCCGTGTACAACGCCGCGAAGCAACTTGTTCCCCGTGAGAGATCAACCAATCACGGGGTCGAGAAAGCTAAGCGGCGTGTACAAAAAATCGAGGACAAGTACAGTCGGCCAGACAACACGCTTCTGGGATCCAGAGTGTGGTGGAATACAAGGCTAATGGTAGAATTTTTACTCCCAGAATCCGGCGCATAGCAGCCGGATTAAGACGTCAACATCATACTCTAAATCTGACAGTGATGCTTACCATCCAGCAACACAGTCTAGATAGGATCCGAGCGCTCATGGCTATAAAGAAAACGTTGAAGGGGCGAGTGAGGAGTATGAAGCAAAACAATTTGTTCCGTACGAATCCTTCCCGCCTCTTTCAAGAGTCACAGCGTGTTGTAGATAATTCGCCGATTTTAGAAGATGTCGAAAACTTCTGGAAAGGAATCTACGAAACGACGCGTCCATTCAATAGCGACACTCCAGCAATTGCACACTTCGAGGCTATGTGGCACAGACATCTTGAAGAGCCAGAAGTGTGCCCAGCAATCGGTACGGAAGAAATCCAACAAGCGCTTGTTGGTACCAAGAACTTTGCTGCCTCACCCACCGCCGCCTAGCGCGAGTTTACAACTCATGGTTGAACAAGGGGCAGCAGATTCCGGATTAGTTCGTCGAGGGATGTACTGTGCTTATCTCCAAAAAGAGGGATCTTTCCGACACGAAGAATTATAGGCCGATCACTTGCCTCAACTCCTGCTACTAGATATTCACACGTATCTTGTATGCTAGGACACTGAAGTCTGTTCATCCAGTTTTCCAGCAGATAGACGAACAGCGTGGTGCCAAGGGGCATGGCAGGTTGCAAGGACAGCCTGCTGAGAAACCGCTGTATTACACAGGATTCTGTGTAATACAAGCGGAATCTATCGATGGCCTGGATTGATTACCGTAAGGCATTTGATACAACATCGCGTGAACTATTGTTGCACTTGTTCGAATGTCTTGCGGTACCAGCACCACTAGTGAGATGCATAAAACAGCTTGGAAATCTCGCTTCACCATAACATCAGGTGGACAGCAGGTCACGACAGAACAAGTGGCATTTAGTAGAGGAGTTTTCCAAGGTGACTCCCTGAATCATCTCCTCTTCCGCAGCTCACTGCTATCGTTGCCTGTTGAGCTCCGCCACACCCGCGGATATCAATGTAGACCACCCAGCGACCGGAGGCATAAAGTCACCCATCTATTTTATATGGATGACCTTAAACTTTATGCCTCCGGAGAACACGAACTATAAAACGCGCTTAGGGTGGTCGAAGAATACACGCAGGCCATGGTATGGAGTTCGGGTTGGACAAATGTGCAGTCGTCCACCTCAAGAGAGGACGATGCGGGGAATTCTCTGAAAATGCGCAGCTCGCAGACGGAAGCATCCTAAGGCATCTGGATGCCGGAGAGACCTATACATATCTGGGTGTGCAACAAAGGCAAAAGATTCTCTCCGCGGCAAGTGCAGACACCGCCTCCGAAAGATTTGAACTTCCTAACTTTCGGGGAAGAACAAGGTATCTGCAACTAATATGCTTGCCGTTCCGGATCTGCACTACTCCGTCGGAGTAGTAAAGTGGACCGTAGATGAGCTGTGCCAGTTAGACAGAGATACCCGCAAAATGCTGAATATTCACAGAAGTATTCATCCTAGATCGTCCGTTCCTCGTGTGTACCTCCCACGTCTACGGGAGGGGGGGTCGAGGACTCTTGAGCCTGGAGTGTACGCATGGTAGAGTTGTACTGAGTATGGCATGTAACATCCTCAGAAGCTCAGATCCTCTCTTGCGGTTTGTAAAACATCACGAAACTGTAGGAGTGGTAACAGGATTGTTCAAGGCAGCAAAAAGATCAGCAGATGAACTCGGTCTCGCATTCGACACCAACCGAGGTGGCCGGCGAGGTGCTGATGTCGAGACAGTCACTGAACTTCAGCCAAATCGCCTGAAAGCCCGATTTAGAGCTGCCGAACAGGAAAATTTGTTTCGGCAGCACGGCGATAAACCCCAGCATCGCGTCTTCTATAAGAACATAGAAACACTGGGTTTATCGACCAGGCTGACATTCGCCTCCCTAAGGTCAGTCGGGCTTAAGTCGGAAACCGAGGGATTCATTATGGCCTGACAAGATGGTGTTATCAACACGTTGGTCTACCGCAGCCGCGTGTGGCGTGTAGAGGTTCCTGACATCAACTGCAGGACCTGCCGTCCTCTCAAGGTGATGTATGTCTTTGAGTTCTCGGCACCTGCGGAGAAAAACATTACCTTGAAGGAGGAGGAGAAACGAACCAAATACCGCGATCTCCGATAGGACCTCAAAGTGCTATACCCAGGCTACTTAGTCAAAATGATCGTTCTAATAATCGGTGTACTCAGCCTATGCTGCTCTCGGAACTGAAGATCATACCGGCCTGCCAAAAATCAGCTGAGTGGCTGGCAGGCCAAATGCAGAAGGCGGTCATTCAGGGTTCTCTGTCTGCTTAGGGCACACGATTCTGGTATCTACAGTCATTAACCCTGCGGGATGTGGGGAGTAGCTGTGGTTAATGTGCTGGCGCGACTCCCGTGAGGCGTCGGAGACCACGGGAGGACTGTCCAGTGTCGAGCAACCGAAAATAAATAAATAATTAAAATAATGAAATAAAAATATGAGGTGCCTTTGCACCGGCAACCTCAACGCGGTGCACCATGGACAGACAGAGACAAATTTGTCATATAGACAAAGGAATGTCTGTCTGACTAATGTCGGCAGTGTGATATTAGGACTAACCGCCCTGATACCCCAAATACTCTGGTTCCAATCACATGCATAGGAAGGGCTCCTCACGATCGACCCCAATCGGATGGGGGTCAGAGACAGACTGGAGGAGTCCCACCGGAAGGTCTCAATATTGACGACACAGGCTATGTACACGCACGCTTTAAGTGGACGAGGAAACTAACGGATGACCTGTTGATATGCTACGAGAGCAGCGAACCTGAGCGTAGGGGATACATGGCGCAGTTACATGATACCTGGTGTATCATGTACCCAGAACACCGCGCCTTCTCTCAGCAACACCTGAGAGATCAAGTATCCTTTTTGCTCAGGGCAGGTTACGTATGGGCACCCCGTAAGCTGGAAGTACTTCCAGCCGCAGTCCCACCGCGGCAATTAGCAGTTGATGAGGAACATCTTGTAGAGTTCACCGATGTAGACTTAAGGACGAGGGTTAGCCGTAACACCAGGGCTAATCTAAAGCCACAAGATCAAGCTAGAATGGACACGGTCATCGAT
This sequence comes from Rhamnusium bicolor, assembly GCA_029963845.1. Lineage (NCBI taxonomy): Eukaryota > Metazoa > Arthropoda > Insecta > Coleoptera > Cerambycidae > Rhamnusium > Rhamnusium bicolor. Next base: position 7,068 of record JANEYF010005083.1, on the reverse strand, counting down.
GAAGAACTTCTAGAAGATGCAGACATCTGGAAAGTCAACTGTGCCGTGTATAACGCCGCGAAGCAACTCGTCACCCGTGAGAGGTCAACTAACACTTCAAACGCGGTCGAGAAAGCCAAGCGGCGTGTACAAAAAATCCAAGGCAAGATACAGTCGGCTATACAACATGCTTCTCGGATCCAAACGGTGATGGAATACACGACAAACGGTAGAGTTTTTACTCCCAAAGTCCGGCGCATAGCAGCCGGACTAAAACGTCAACACCACACTTTAAATATAAGTGATGATTACCATCAAGCAGCACAGCCTAGATAGGATCCGAGCGCTCATGGCTATAAAGAAAACATTGAAGAGGCGGGTAAGGAGTATGAAGTAAAACAATTTGTTCCGTGCGAATCCTTCCCGTCTCATTCAAGAGCCACAACGTGTTGTCGATAATCCGCCGACTGTAGATGTCGAAACCTTCTAGAAGGAAATCTACGAACTCTCTGAAGATGCGCAGCTCGCGGACGGAAGTATCCTAAGATATCTGGATGCCGGAGAGACTTACACGTATCTGGGTGTGCAACAAAGGCAGATCCAGGATGTAACACAAATAAATGATTCTCTCCGCGGTAAATACAGGCACCGACTCCGAAAGATTTGGTCTTCAGAACTTTTGGGGAAGAATAATGTGTCTGCGACTAACATGACTGCCGTTGCGGTTCTGTTCTACTCCTTGGGAGTAGTTAAGTGGACGGTAAATGAGCTACGCCAATTAGACAGCAAGATGATGAATATACACAGAAGTATTCATCCTAAATCGTCCGTTCCTCGTGTGTACTTCCCATATCAACGCGGGGGGAGGGGGGAGAAGAGGATTCTTGAGCCTAGAGTGTACGCATGGCATAATAGTACTGAGAACAGCATGTAGCATCCTCAGAAGCTCAGATCCACTCTTGCTGTTTGTAAACCATCACGAAACTGTAGGAGTGGGAGCAGGATTGTTCAAGGGAGCAAAAAGAGCTGCAGATGAACTCGGTCTCGCAATCAGGCGAGGTGCCGATGTAGTGACTCTACATCGGCACTGAACTTCAGTCAAATCGCCTGAGAGCCCGAATTAGAGCTGCCGAACAGGAAAATCTGTTTCGGCAGCACGTCGCTAAACTCCAGCATGGTATCTTCTATAAGAACATAGAAACGCTGAGTTTTCGACTAGGCTGACATTCCCCTTTCTGAGGTCAGCTGGGCTTATGTCGGAGACCAAGGATCCATTATGGCCCGTCAAGATGGTGTTATCGACACCTTGGTCTCCCGTAGTCGCGTGTGGCGTGTATGACATCCCCTCGGGCGCGGGAGTCGCTCATGCATATACTGCCTGCATGCACCGTATACGCGATTTCGGCCTATACCCACCGACATAACGTGGCGTTACGGGTGCTATACTACCATCTAAGGCACTCGTACGAGGTATACCAGACACCAGTGCTGCCTTACGTCCCCGGAGATATTGAGTCCATTGTCAAGAACGAGAAATGCCGGATTTACTGGAACTACTCGTTCCCGATAGTCAGGCTAATCCAAGCCAAAGCCAACAAGCCTGACATAGTCCTCCTCGACCATCAACTCAAAGTGATGTGTCATCGAGTTCTCGGCACCTGCCGAGAAAACTTCACCTTGAAGGAGGAGGAGAAACTGACCAAATATCGCAATCTCCGGTACGAGCTCCAAGTGCTGTTCCCATGCTACTCGGTGAAAATGGTCGTCCTAATAATCGATGTATTGCTGCTCGTAGAATTGAAGACCATACCAGCCTGCCAAAAATCAGCCCGAGTGGCTGGCAGGCCAAATGTAGAAGGCGGTCATTCTGGGTTCTTTCCGTCTGCTTAGCGTACACGATTCTGGTATCTACAGTTACTAACCTTACAGGATGTGGGTAGTGGCTGTAATTAATTCGCCGGCGTGATTCCCGTGAGGAGTAGTTTCTTATGTGCTTAAAAAAAACAAATTATAATTTTTGATATAAGTACAAGAAATTAGGTATACAATATGTTCTATAAATAATAATAAAACACATAAAAGGTGAGAGTATTGTCCAATAGACATATTTCAACTTTTTACCCTGAACACTCAGTAAAAAAGAAAATACAGAGAAAAGCCAGATTGTATTACTAATTATAACATAAAAATATTCTGAAAAGTGAAGATACTAAATGTGTTTACACTAAAAACAGTTTTTCACGTTTAGCATACTTTCTATTAAAACAGTCTTCAGGTATAGTATTAGCTATTTTAGGCGCAATATAAGAGAAATTTGATTGAAATGTTGTTGTATGTCGTGAAATCTAATTTAGTTCTATTTCTCGTTGTGATCATGCACTTCGTAACTAAATTTTAAATTATTATATAAGAATTCAAGAGTTTTATCAGTTACAATTTCGAACACAAAACACATAAAATGCATTTTGGCTTTCATCCATTCGTAGTCAGTATAATTCTTGTATGTGATGTATGGGGGCTCACATGTTGGCAATTACAAACAGTACCTAGTTCCAACATTTTGCACTCTTTGGATTCTCCTCTTTGTTCTGCCACTAAGATAATTACTGAACCAAGATGAAGAACTTTCCCCATAAGGCTGTAGCATTGCTACCAGTAGATCAATATCCACCGAGTCAAAAGCTTTTAACGTATCAATTAGGACAAGTACAGTAGCCATAGTTTCATATTTTGCTATTATTATGTCACCAACAACACTAGACATTGTTGAGACAGTTCTAAAATCCTTCCTAAATTCAGCCTGACGAAGAAGAAACAACCTGTAAGTGTTTAAGTGATCGTATAGTTGGTCATATACGATTCTTTCGAGTATTTTTGATAGAGTTGGCAGAATACTTATTGGTCGCAAATCTTTACCCTCTTTCACAGTGCCTGACTTACATATCGGTTGTATTATTGCAACTTTTATGATTAGAGTCATGCTTTAATGTTTTATGGAAGGCACATCATGGTATGATGCGTGCATGATAAAGAGCGTAGAGGAAGAGGAAGAATTAAAACATACAATATAACCTATATATTTTTGTTGTGCTATTCTATTATTCTCGTGATTTTTCTTGTAGGGATCCCTTCTCACAAGGGGGAGGGCACGACCTTGGGAATTTATTTTGGGATGAGACTTCGTGTAATAATTGTACTTCTTTAGGGTGTTCACCCCTTGGAATGGCAACGCTCAATCGATTCGGAGAAAATGACGTTTAAAAATTCAAACTCAGCTTATATACTAGTGAGGTTCTTCGAGTTCCCGCGGCAAAATAGCCTAGCCGATAACGTGTCTGCGTACCGCTTGGGCGCTCGGGGTTCGAATCACGTGCACGACTTACTTTTTTTTTTAATTATTTATTTAATTGTTTTTACAATTAAATAAATTTATTATTTAATATTATCGATCATTTAAATAACAATAATGTCAATAAAGTTATTTTGCTAACGAAAAAGACTTTAAATTTTAAATCATAATTTAATTATAGTAATAATTTAAATTACTACCAAATAAATATACTATAATTTAATAAACTATTATTTAAAATACACTATTACTAATGGATATAATAATAATAATAATAATAATAATAATAGTTTATTAAATTATAGTATATTTATTTGGTGGTAATTTAAATTATTACTATAATTAAACTATGATTTAAAATTTAAAGTCTTTTCGTTAGTAAAATAACATTATTGACATTATTGTTATTTAAATGATCGATAATATTAAATAATAAATTTATTTAATTGTAAAAACAATTAAATAAATAATTTAAAAAAAAAAGTAAGTCGTGCACGTTATTCGAACCCCGAGCGCCCAAGCGGTACGCAGACACGTTATCGGCTAGGCTATTTCGCTGCGGGAACTCGAAGAACCTCACTAGTATATAAGCTGAGTTTGAATTTTTAAACATCATTTTCTCCGAATCGATTGAGCGTTGCGCGTTGCCATTCCAAGGGGTGAACACCCTAAAGAAGTACAATTATTACACGAAGTCTCATCCCAAAATAAATTCCCAAGGTCGTGCCCTCCCCTTGTCAGTATCAATGGAAAGAGATCGGTCATTCAAATAATCATCCACTTTGTACAATTAAGCAGTTGTATATGGTGCATATTTTAGAAGGATTCATACATAAACACGGTCGAGGTTGCTTTACACAACTCTGCCACTTTTTCAAGACCAACTCGAGGACAAACGTACATACTGTTGTCTGCTATTGTGATGCTGAGAAATAACGTGAAAAAAAATGCGAATTTAGGAGATTATGGTCAATATATTATAATTATGCTACTTTAAGTTTAAAACCACTAAGTAATCATTGCTTTGTGTGTTTACAGTTAAATCATTTAAATTTGTGTATCCATGAAAAAAGCTAAGAAAAAATGTTGTTAAAAAAACTCATCAGTGTGGGTGGGGGCGCGCTTGATTTTGTGGTCAACAATGTCCATGAACTGTACCACGTTGAAACATTTTGGTACCACAAAGCTCTTCATATTTACCGTAAACATCACAATAAATAACACTGAAGGTGTAGCTCTATTTTCTATCTCTCTAATTTAGGTGAGAACAGCTGTGGTGTTGAATCCAGTAAATACAAGTGGTTCAAACGTCTAACAGTAATATTTTTGGTTAGAAAAATATACCTTAAAAATTCGTTAATTTTGGTGTAAAAGTTTTTCGTGCAATGTTAAAACGACGTTGTTAGTTATCACTGTCAGTCACATGCCCACGTTGTAGTGACCCTGATTTTATCCACTGAATTTATGCAAAAGCGAGTTGTTACGACGTCATCCAGAAACGTCAGAAGCGGCGGGTGACGATGATACAAAGTTAAAATTCTACTTGAAAAAACTATTTTTTCCTTCTTTCCAGAGTGTGGCTAACTTGTATGCCCCCTGAAACAAAGTCCTGGAAATGTGGTATTTATTGAAACTACTCTTTCCCGACTATCAAGTTAATTGAATCAAATCAAATCAAAACATCTTGAAGAAGGAAAAGCGGACCGAATATCGGGATCTCCGGTATAATGTACCCAGGCTACTCGGTCAAGATGGTCGTCCTAGTAATAGATGTACTCGGAGGGATAAAGCCTATGTTGTTCTCAGAATTAAAGATTATACCGGCCTGAAAAAAATCAGCCGTGTGATTGGCAGGCCACATGCAGAAGGCGGTCATTCTGGGTGCTCTCCGTCTGCTTAGGATACACGATTCTGATATCTACAGTCACTAACCCTGTGGGATGTGAGGAGTGGCATTTGCATTATTCTCGCAGCCAGAATGTTATGCAATACTTCCCCCGTAGGTGCTGCGCTGCATACGTATGTGATTTTTTCTACCCAATATGACACTACTTCCACAGACTATATTGACAAGATGAGGCATGTTGTAAGTTTATATAATTCATGAAAACTCACTAATAATGTATTAACATTAACATTTATTTATGAATTCGCACATAACTCATACAACTGTCATCTCTTTTTATCATGGTTGCCCTGAATGTTCGAAATTAAACTATTCTGACCCAGAAGAGAGACAAGGTCGGACGCACACCAGGGTTGTACTTCATACATACAAATATTGCAACATCCTCCCCTCTAAAGTATATAATCCTTATACTTTGAATTGGGCTTGACTTCTCGCTTGCTTTTTCTTATTATTATTTCAGGACTATCATTGGGACGGTTTGTAGATGGCAATTGCATCTCATCAGGAACATTTACTACCTTGAATTGAGAAAGTCTTTGTTGATTGTCTGTTACTTCAGGTATATCTACTTCGGACGGACTTAAAATATTAGGTGCAGATTCTATACTCGGTTCTATACCAGGTTTATTGAAATCTAGTCGTTTTTTGGGAAACACTTTTGTCCATTTGAGATTGTTTTATAATATTCGGTAAAGCCTCCATCTTTTCAGGAACAAATGGCTTGATATTTACTACATTTCTTCTGTATTATTTTCCTGCCACCTCAACAACATAGGATCTCTCACTTAATTTTGTATTGATATATCCCTTGCACCATTCCTTTGAAGTTTCCGGATTAACTTGTACCGATACTGGATCTCCCACTTGTAACTGCGGTAAAATTTTAGCTTTTCTGCCGTAAACTCTTTGTTTTTTCTTCTCTGTAGTACGATCTTCTCCTCGACATTTTCTTGTATTTTTGTTTTCAAATTGTCTATAGCTGAAGGAATACCATTTCTGGTTGCTCGGGAAAACAATCTCCGAGCTGGACTAGACTGGATTTTATTTGGTATATTTCTCCAGTAAAACAGTGACTACCAAATGTCTTTCTTAGCATCTTTTGCTTTTTTAATAAGCTTTTTTGCTATTTTAACAGCAGCATCAGCCTTACCATTACCTTGTTGGTGATGCGGTGAAGAGGTAACGTGCTTGAATCCCCAATCGGCTGCAAATTTAATCATATCGTGACTTGCAAAATTGGTAGCATTGTCAGTGCAAACTGTCTGAGGAATTCCATATCTACTGAAGTTCTTCTTACAGCATTTTATTATAGTAAACGATGAAAGATCTTTGATCCTATCCAATTCGAAAAAATCAGAAAAATGGTCCACAGTAACCAGAAACGTGATTTGTTTTCCTTGATATTTTGTGAAGAAAACGTCCATCGAGACGGTTTGGAAAGGGTATTCTGGAATGTCGTGTGTAAACATAGGTGGATTTTGCTGAGAAGCTTGATATTTTGAACAAGTTTCACATGATTGAATCTTCCCTTTTATTTCCATACTCATGCCAGGCCAAAACAGATTCTGTCTAGCTAATCGAAGTGTGGATTCAATACCATTGTAACTTACATGAACTTTATCTAGCATTTTGTTTCTAAGGCAGTATGGAATCATAATTTGGTCACCTCTAAATATTAACCCGTCTTGTGTGGTTAGATCACTGCTGTACTTGTGGTATACCTTCATATCATCTGGAATTTTACTATAACTGTCAGGCCATCCATTGCAAATATATTCAATTAATTTTTGAAACACTTGGTCTTTTAAAGTTTCTTCCTTAATGTTCTTTA